>BGNK01003458.1:59710-74150 GCA_003297005.1 Symbiodinium sp. clade A Y106 | reverse complement strand
GGTGGGGGGGGGGGTAGCAGTAGCAGCAGCTAACGGTGATAAGTAGTGGCAGTGGGGATGTGGTGGTGGTCGGCCCTCAAACGCAGAGCTCTTTAAACATTGGGGCCCTTTCCGTCCACTCTGCAGTTTCTGAGCATCTTGTCGGTCGGCGTCGAGAGTTCGTCTTTATCATTCGCGCTGGACGCTGATAGGGTATAGGGTTTATCATCTCCAAGCGTCCCTCCGTTTGTCGTCATTTCGTCGATATATCTCTGCGTATTGAAATATTTACTCGATTTACACCATTTCAATCTTTTAAATCTCGGGGAATGTTCCAGATTTGCAAGATGTAAAACATGTAAATCCACCCTCACCTGTCCAGCCAATGTCAAACAATACCAAAAAGATTCTCCCTCATAATGTCATATACATGTATAATAATGTATACATATATATGTATATATATATATGTGTATATGCATATGGCCCACCCATGTTGTTCCACGGGGGAGTGGCCCAGTTAAGGGGGAGGGGGGCCGCTGGAGCGTACTAATTACACTTTCTGCTGTGGTTGCTCTCTCTCTCTCTCTCTCCCTCTCTCTCTCGCTCTGTATCCAACAAGGGCTGCCTCAGCACGAAATCCTCAACCCGAAACCTTCACGCCTAAACCCTAAACTCGAAGACTTGAACCCTAAACCCTACACACCGAACACCCTCAAATGCGAACCACCGAATCTTCAACTCCGATCTCCTTCCCTTTTTGGCTGCTGCTCAGCAGGGAGTGAGGGAAGGAATCTCTGTAGTACCTGGGGCTCCAAAAACCTACTTTTTTAAGGGTTCTACCCTCTAATTAAGGGGTCAGAACCTACTATTTTGTAGGGTTTGGGGCCACAGGTAGTCTTTACACAGGTTGCAGTCCCCATTAGGCGCCTGGACCAGGCAGTAAACCGCTAAGTCCTAAACCCGAACTCAAAATCCCAAATCCTGAACAGCATATAAGGCCTAAACCCGAAATCCTAAACCCTAAAACCCGAAACCCCAAACCATATATCGTCAGTCGTCCCCAGACCCTAAACCCGCCCTGACGGCCCCCTCAAGCCGTTAACTAAAAGCCCTCATCACAAAATCCTAAACCCCAAACCAGACACCATTGCCCCAATATGGGGGCCTTAATAATTAGAATAGGGTTCTGAGGCCCATTCTACTATAAATATAACAAGGAACCCCCAAAATAGTACAGGTAATTATTCAGGCCCCTATATACTGTTTTGGGGGCTCCTTATCATAATTAGAGTATAATATACCCCGAAACCCTATTCTAATTATTAAGGCCCCTATAGTAATCCTCGTCATTCCAAAGCGGAGCGGCTCAGCCCTCCGGCCCAGGCAGCGTCGAAGGATAGCACCGCCGCCATGTTCACAGCACAAGGAAGGCAACGATGGTTTAGGATTTAAGGCTTCGAGTTCGGGATTCTGGTTCAGGATTTCAGGTTTAGCAGTTAGGATTCGGGTTTAGGATAGCTGGGTTTTAGAATCTTAGAGTCTGAGAGTTTGGGGTTTGGGTGGCTGCGTTCAGCCGTTAAGGTTGGAAGATTAGGGTGCCCCTTTTGCTACGGGTTTTGCAGCGGTGTTGCTGCTTGATGAGGGTTTAGGCGTTAAGGTTCCGGGTGCAAAAGGACCAGGGCAGTGGGTGGAGTTTGTTTGCTTACATATTGATATATTCCCTATAATAAACCCTATGTGCGTACCTCTGCTATCCTCTCTCTTATTACGCTCCGTTGTCAAGAGAGTCGACTGTGACCCTCTTTGAAGCTTAGCCGTGCGCTTCACTGTTCTTGCAATCGCAACCGTTGAGCAATGAACATTGATGAGGGGTTTGGTGTTGTTGGCTTGAGGGGGTTTAGGGCTGAGGGTTAGGCTATGGGCATAAGGATGGGCCTCAATAGGGGTTTGGGGATTGGGGCTGAGGGATGTTCAGGGATATGGGCTTAGGGAACGACCCGCCGCCCCGACGATGCCTGCAGTCTACTTCTATGCATCGCAAAGCCCGAAGTAACTGATGTATCACATTGAGTAGTATACTATCACTAGCTTCGAATGGCTGCAGTGAACGAGAAACTCTTATGAGGACCTGAAAGTGCACAGATGAACCTTACGCACGGAAAGCATGGGGGAGGGAAATGTGCGCGATTACTTCAGCTATCCTCAACAACCTAAACCTGGGTTCCTTGCAAGGAAAACCCTGGGATCCGTGGAGGGAAACTTACAGAACTGCCAAATAACTTCTTGCAAATCCATGCGTATGAAGGACCATCTCAACCCGAGACTCGCCAGTGCTAGAATTAGTAAATAGTAGTCCGTGGCATCAACCAGGGTCTAAACTCCCTGGCCAGAGGTTGCCGTCATTTCATCATCTACAACAGGCGTGGAGTTTAGGTTTCTTACACAACCCTGCGTCAGAGGAATGTGCAAGGGTTGCTCTGAAGTTGTTGCCAAATCTTCCGAATGTCTTTGCGGCTTTAAAAACAACAAAACTCACTCGCAGCAAGCCTCGCGCGAGGACCAGAACAACCTAGAACAACCTGCGCAGAGGCTATGTAGGAGAATATAATTGAGGAAAACGGCCTTGTTGACACACCCTCAATAGACGCCGGTTCCTTGACAGAGGTGAGAATAGTGGATCCCTTCGTGAGAGTCCCGGGAATCAAAGGCTTCTAACAAAAGTCTTCGACTCTCAGATGGGAGTTTCCGAAAATAGGGGACCCTAATATAGTACCCTAAATAGTAGGATCCTATCACAAGAACCTCAAAATAAGGCACCCCTCTTGTCGGCAACTCCCAGATGCCCGCGCAGGCTCTAATCTTCACAAGCCATTCCACACCAGACCAAAGAGACGGTGCGGTACACCAGTCCTGCCGAGAGGAAGCAGAGGGCAGACTGCACCACAGCGTAGAGGTTCTGGCCACCATTGTCAAACAGGAATCCCGCGACGACCGGTCCCAGAAAGCGGGATATGCTAAAGCCAATCATGCTGTGCGTTAGATAAGCCTTGATGCCTTAGTTGCTGAGTTCATAAGTGTACACTTTTAGTTTTATAGTGGGTACTATTATCCAAAAAAGGGTGTAAAGTGTATCTTCGCCTTGATGCTGTAGCTCGTACGCGCAGTTGCTGCGCGGCAGGCCCAGCCCTCTGCGATGCCGTTGGCAACGCTCGCCCCGCCGTAAAGGACGATGGCAGCCTAGGTTCCCCAGTAGCCCCGATAAATAATAAGGGTTTAGGGTTTAGGGTTCAGGGTTTAGGGTTTCCTACTATTCGGTTTTAATAAGGGAACCCAAAAGAAAAAGGGTAAAAGGGTACTACTGGGGCACCTAGCAGCAAAAAGCAGGCTGAAAGGGCCAAGAAGTTGAAAGCGAAAGAGCAGCAGAGAACTGCAGGCTCCCAGACACATAATGCTCAAAAAGATCTTGGACTCGGTGAGCCACTTGAAAGATGCTAGAAGAGCGGAAAGGCCTGTCATGACTATGCCCCCGGCTCCAACAATGGCGAAAGACATTCCACTGAGACTTTCAGTCCATCCATAGGAGTCTTGCAAAATCAGAATGATGGACACCTCCATTGCGGACATGGTGAAGCCGCGCTCGTAGCAATAGTACACGATATTCCTCGCTCGCTGCTGGAACCCAAGCTACATCCCTGGTGTTCAGGGTCGTCCGCACACAACCAGTACGGCAATTAGAGCTACTATACTGTCATTGCCATTAATCCTGCAACTATTAGCCTGTAGGTCGAGACGCCAGACCAGTCTCTCGCGTGAGAAGGGCGGCAGGCGTTCAACGCGAGTTCCTGCTGCCCTTTCCAGTTCGTCTTCGCTTCCTGCCTGCAGCTGACCTGGGCAAGGTTTTGAAGATTACATCACCATCCCAAGGTACATGGCACTCCGAAATACATAGAGCATGTCATTGCGCATGCATATCCATAGTAGCTTGAGGTTGTAACTACTTCGTGGTTACAGTCTTATTCAATCCTGCTTCGATTTCTTACTGGGCTTTGGTTTCTTACTGGGCTTAGGCATTGTTATGCCTGTAAAATTTCGTCCGTTCGGGCCTGAGTCGCAGTCTGCTTGCTGAAGTACCGTGGGGAAGACGGCGGCAGCGAGCAGTAACTCGATGGCATTGATGAAGAAACCTGGGTTCTTGTACCTATAGGGGTTTAGATTCCAAAGGCTTTCTTTGGTGGGGCGCTCGTCAAAAGTCGAACAGCAGTCCAAACTCCAACCCGGCAGCCACCAATGAACGCCCAGCTCATCATGCTGATTGGAGACACTTGACTGGCTTGCTCCCCGCGGACGAGGAAACTGACAAAGGCAAAAAAGATCGGCCCCCCTACGAAGCCGAATGCTTTCGAACATTGTGTCATCATCGACCAAAAGGTCTTGTCAGTTTGTGGTGTAAACAAGTTCCACATGGTGCGCCATGGAACCATCATCATACTGCCAATAGTCACTGTGAGGAAATACAAAGATAAGACGCCCCAAAATGATAGGCGCTTGCCACGAGGGCTCCATTCCACAGAAGCCTGGATGATCACGGCCATGACAGGCATTGAGAATATCCATAGTGCATGGACGTAAAGAACAATCTTCCGAGCATAGCGCTGATTCCAGGCATTCTCAGTAACCAGCCCCTTGCCGGCCAACATGCCGATCAGCGCACCCAAGGGAACAACGCCAATCAGGAGTCCACTGGCGGTAGCGGATTCTCCCACAGCCTTTGCATAATCCCTGCAAACCGGGATCACCACTGTGGAGCTCACTGTTGGGAGGAGCCACGTGAGTTGAATGCTTATCTGAAGAAGTGTGGAATTGCTGCCATCGCGTCTTGCAAGCAGCGGCTTCCTTCCCATTTCCACGTACAGCTCATGCAGCCTCAGTCCCAACTCTCCCTTGGCAGAAACAACGAAATGTGGCACCACAAACGAACCTTCGCCCACAAAGAAAACTCCCTATATATTGCGGACCCAGCAACAGCATGAGGCAAAACATAACAACTACAGCCACGAGCACGCCGCTACCGATCGGCACTTCCACGCTTGCAGCCTGGAGCACCTCCAGCGACTGCCTGAGCGAACGCGGGAGCAACATCAAGAAAAGACCGGAATTGTGCCTTGTCGGGTTTAAGCACCTCCAAAACAGTGCGCGACATCAGTCGGATGTATTTAGTTTCTATTGGGCTTTACACACTCAAAAATACGAAATGTGCTTGCAAATGATGACCCAAAGGCCCTGCGCGAGCATGGTCGGCGGCGATATGGAGGCTCGACTGCAACAGGACAGTGCCCAAAGCATCCTTCTAAGGGAAATAGAGAACAAACATGCGTGTGGGACTATGAAAAAAGTCAGGGGGCTCTAGTTAAGGTTATAAAACAAGTTTATAGTTCAGTGTAAGATGTTCAGTCATACAGTACATCAGTAGTTCATTGCGACACGTAAAATCATTTCGCTTCTAATACGCTTCATAAGTGAAAACCGGAGCCATACTCCCATTGCTGACTATCTCGGCTTCTACATAGTAAGCTTATCAGCTAGGTTTCTTCAATGGTGCCCGATACCCAGACCCCCGGGAGGATCTAGAAAGTAGATCCCCTAATTTGAGGACCTATACTACTAAGGGTACTTTACAGGAACCCCCATTAAGGGATCTACTTTTTGGATCCTCCCGGGGGTCTGGGTAAGTGTTCCCTGATTTTCCCTCAGTGTCCTCACGAGGCGACCAGTCCATGTGCTGCCACGGATGGGGTTCGGTAGAACAGGAGGACAAGCAAGTCTATCCCCGAGGAGCCCAAAAGCATGTACTTAAGCCCCTTACAGAATCATTCTCACATTCCAGCACTATGTGTTCATCAAAACCCTAAGCCCTAAATCCTAAACCCTAAACCAAAATTTGGGCTCCCCAAGAAAGTGGCTCGAGCTCGAGAGGTTCCATGCTGGCAGGCAGTCAGCTTTTCAAGACACCTGAAACCACCTTCAGCGCGCCTGCTCCAGTGATATCATTTATGAACTCCCCAACTGCTTTTTAGGCTTGGGGTTGATTATCTGTAGGGCATACGCGGTGGCACCGTGCACAATCCTGAGGTTGGGCTCTCTGGGCTCACTTTATTATGATAGGGCAGAAGGCTTGGGGCGTTCTACAGGGTTTGTGGTTAGTTGGCTGCAGGGATCTATATTTATTAGGGAGACCAGGGTTAACAGGACTTTTACATGTGGCAGTGCTGCTGGATTGGGAGGCCCATTCCTTCAACCCTGCGTGCTTTGAGATTCCGCGTGCATGCATGCCTGCTTGCATGTTTGTGCGTATGTCGTGTACGTGTCATAAACCACACAGATACATATGTACATACATACATATATATATATGTATGTATGTATGTATGTATGTATACATACTTACACATTATGCGTGCATACACTACATGTATATGCAGGCACACCCTAGGTGTATATGCATGTACATAAAAAACCAATAAACATATGTATTATATACATACATACATACATACATACATACATACATACATATATATATATGCATATGTGCCTTGTATGTATAAACATATAAGGCCCAGTTTGTTTTTTCCGAAAGGATTATACGCATGGCCTCCAACTTGCAGCCCTGTGTCATATATTGTGGATGCATGTATCTATCGGCAAACTGTGTGAAGCTACCGAATCTCTTCATCGATCCCCCAACCCCAAAGATGCGGCAACTTTGCTGGGTCGCCAATTGTACGCCCAAGCTCGAATTGAGGGTGGACCTATACAGATATGAGGATTGGTTGTGTCTTTTGTGTGAAGGAGTACTACGAGTCTACACCGTCATCGGAAGCTGAAGGCTGATTTTGTTTGTTTCGCGTTTTTTGCATGGGCCGCTCAGACAGAGATCAGCCCTAGGCTGAAAATGGCAACAGTAACAGTCTGGGCTAGTTCTGTGGGCGCAAACGGCTTAGCAGCAGCTACTACTGCTGCTGCTGCTGCTGCTACTACTACTACTACTACTGCTACTACTTCGGCGACGACGACTACGACTACGACGAGGACGATGGCTACTACCATTTCTACTACTTCTACTGCTACGACTACTACGATTGACTGGCCTTGTAAGGTGCAAGAGCGAGAAGTGGCTAGGGAGAGCCCTAGTTGGCGGAGCTACTATAGTATACTATCGTCTGTAGTGTTTAGGGTTTAGGGTTTATAGTCTAGTATATACGATAGTGTACTGAACCCTACTATGAAGTGCCGGCATAAACGGGCCAAGCCCGAACCCTCGCGCACGGCAAGAAGCCACGACGACTTTGACAGAACCCGTGCAGGAAAAGTAGTTTGCTGATTCGTTTTCTCAACTCTTGTGTTTGTTGGCCTTTTGGCGTATGTCATCGCGCTATACTACTATACTGAGCCTTTCCCATACATTAAGATATGCATTAGTATGTATGTTCTATACTACAATGAACGGTTAGACTAATTACACTAGTCTAATTCGCTACATGTGCTGTACTATGCTTTGTAACACCGCGGCCGTCTTTCATCAAGCCCGTTGTTGTCCACAAGTCCACGTGCAGACGTCGCCTTGGCCGTGACGAGCGATCGCGAGTAGGAAGGAAGGGTAGCCGCCGCGCTGCCGGCTGTGCATGCAGCTCTCTGGGTCTCTGCGCTGACAAGATCCACCAGTTCATACCAAGCTCGGCGCTCCTACATCGGATCATCGATCGAATGCCTATGTCACAACGTCTGCTGGGCTTGGCTCAAAAGATAAAGCCACGTATCACATTTTGAAGACCTCAGCCTGGGCACCAGCATTCGGGTTTCTTTACAGTCAGGGATGCTTTAAGGGTGCCTGGCTAAAGGATGTACGACAGTGTACTGTAGCAACCGCTTCCTGTACCGATACTCCGCTCGGGAGATTGCGGAGAAGGCCGATGGCTGAACCCAGGCCTTGGGGACTTCGGGATGAGCCTTCAGAAGCTCCTCGGAACCTTTGCCCACACCAAAGGGCTCTTGCGAGAGAAGCCCAAAACCCCGCAGGGAGCTACAAGGCAAGACTTGGCCTCCTTTCCTGGGGGCAGGGCCCGGGAAGCACCCCCTTCTGCTCTCGAGCTGGTGGGCTCGATCCCAGTGCGCCGATTCGTCTAAGCCCACGCTTCGGCTGATTCTCGCTGCAGGTTTATGTGATGGTCCCATGGGTGAACTTCAGCTTGCAACCTCCTCAGACTGCCGGGAGTGGAAGCCTAAAGCGCAAACCCCTACACCCCCGAAAGGCTCCAGCCCGGGTCGACTCGCCTGTGCTCAGCCCGATGGCTCGCAGGGTAGTCTTGGGCCCCGATCCCTAAACCCTAACAAAAATCTAGGGTTTGGGTATTATTGGGGTCCCTAAACACTCCCAAAGCCCTACGAGTTGAACCATGGGCGCTCATGGGCCTGGCAGAGAGATTTGGAGAACCTCGTTTTTTTAGGGTTTAGGGCTCCTGGGTTACAAAGGGCCCCTTGGGCGTGGGCTGCTGCGTCGGGGAACCCACATTTCAGCACAGGCACATCGGAGTGGCCAAGATATATCCCCTGCAAAGAAAAGATGCTCTGGTAGTGCTTTGACGGATGATGTCCCTGAGACATACTCACATGAGATGCCAGGGGCTGTGCCCGAGCACAAGGCAGCAAGGAGGGGCCGGAAGGAAGCCGACGAAAACACCCTGACATAAGTTGTACGCTGCAGACTGATCTACATGCCAAAGGCCTTGAAGCTGCGAATGCGGGGCACCCTCACCATAGTACGGCGGTGCCACTCAAGCGTGAGCCTCGTGATTCTTTCTTTATCCGACAAGGTAGGGACCCTAGGGATCGAAACTTAATGCCTCGAAACTTGCTGCAAGGCCTCACTGCACCCCTGACCTCGGCGAATTCTTCTTCTGCACCGCCGCTTGCAAGCTCTCAGGTGCCACGCGAGGTCACAGTGCAAGGCTACATCCTGAGTCAAGGCTCTGCAAGCTCAAAAGTTCCACACGTCAAGTCCGGCACTCATCCGCTGGGCACTTCCGTGCACGTGCAACGTGCGCAGCGCAAGGAGGGACAAGGCTCGGCATGCCCGGAAGCCGGGACAAGGGCGAATGGTCGGATGCAGAAGCCGCCCCTCTTTGGAACACGGAAATTCAGGCTCTGGGGCAGTGAGTGCTAGTCAGTGCTAGTCCACCCTGCCAGCGGAAGGCAGACTCAATGCCAACCTCTGGCTCCTCGGCACCTTGGGGCCACATGACAGACAGAAGTCAAAGACGCGGGAAGCTGCGTGGGCGGAGCAGGGACCGTGAAGTCTCACAGACCCTTGGGCTCCAAGTATACAAA
Source organism: Symbiodinium sp. clade A Y106 (assembly GCA_003297005.1). NCBI lineage: Eukaryota > Dinophyceae > Suessiales > Symbiodiniaceae > Symbiodinium > Symbiodinium sp. clade A. Next base: position 64,784 of record BGNK01003458.1, on the reverse strand, counting down.
TAGTACCTACTTTGGGGTCTAAAGTATATAAATACTACCTACTTTGGGCATTTTGGAGCCTCTGGGAGACTGTCGCATGAGTCTGTACGAAACTGCAGGGCACTAGCGAAGAGACTTGATACGAAGCTTCAGAACAGGAAGCTCAAGGCCTGTTGCGGTGTCAAGCCGAGGCATAGGTGTGTCTGTGTCGGTACCATGGGATGCCACATGCAGGGGGGGCAGGGGCTTGGAAGTCATGAGCTGGGAAACTTGAAATGGAAGGGCGGCCAGACGCAAGCCTGAGCTACGGCAGCCGAAGCCGAGCGAGATCATGTTCGAGGAGGGGCTCCTCCCATGCCCATGCAAGCACTTTCGGACGTCCATTTACCATGTGTTTACTGCGCATGGACGACTCTGCGATGCCTGCCCTGTGCCTCAATGCAGGAGGTCGGCAAGCTGGTGCAGAAGTCAAGTTCCACACTTTTGGTCTGGGTCCCTCCATGCTGTGGTTATGGCCTATGGCTGCACATGCGATGCACTCCTCAAGGCTTGAGCCAAGCAGGAGGAAATCTGCTGTGGCATGGCTAGAGCTCTGTAGGCTCTGTAGGCACCGGGGCCACTCCAAAAGCCACTGCGTTTGAGACATCTCCTCTTCCTCTCCTACGTGCAGACTGCAGAACCTCCCGGATGCCCGACTGCGCGCACAGCAACTCCGATTCCTGCAAATCTGCGTCTTCTGCGCGCAAGTCATCAGCCCTCCGATTGGCGCCAACTCCGAAAAGAAGCCCCAAGAAACCAGGAGGCAGTGTCTGGAGGAATGTCTTTGGTCGGTCTCAGTTCGTCCCGACCAGTCTAAATCAAAAGTGCTCATAGCGTCAGAGCTACAAAGCTTAAGACGGCATGCTCTAGATTTTATGGGCACAAGGACCTCTGGAAGTGTGAAAGCTTCACCCGCACTCTCATGATGCGCAGACCTGGACTGAGAGATTCAACAACTTTCCACCAGCAAGGCACTCACAAGCGGCGCAGCCTGCGCAGCCTCACACTTGAAAACCCAGAGAGTGCGTCCGTGCCACGCTGCGGGACGGGGGCGGGGGCACCCAACGGCACCGTGCCCGAAAAGATGATGAAATAACTTCGGCCGACTGGCTCGCACACGCACTCAACGCCTCTGCGAAGGCACCAGCTACACCAGCGAGGCTGGGCCAGCTTGAACAGCTAGGCGCTGCGCAACGCAGGGGTGCGCCAAACAGAGGTCGGGGAACCCGCATCTAAGCACCTGCACATCGGAGGGGCCAAGACATGGCGCCTGCAAAGAAAAGGCGCTCCGGTAGTGCTTTGATGGATGATTTCCCTGAGACATACTCACATGAGATGCCAGGGGCTGGGCCCGAGCACACGGCAGCAAAGAGGCGCCGGAAGGAAGCCGGCGAAAACACGGTGACATAAGATGTATGCTGCAAACTAATCTACGTGCCAAAGAGCTTGAAGTTGCGAGTGCGGGGCACCCGCATCCCAGTACTTGGGCATCGGAAGCGAGACATGGCACCTGCGAACGGGGTGCTATGTAAGTGGTACTGTGCAAACCATTGTAGGCCAGCGCGGTGCTCAATGCACGATGAACTGCATGCCTGCACAGCTGCACAAGGGCTGCACTGGGTTCATGTTTCTGCGAGGCGCGACATGCGCAGGACTACAGGACGCTCTGCACAGTTACATGTCTCGTAAGTGCTCGCATCACTTCCGCAACCCAAACCCAGCAAAAACCAGCCCATCGGCCGACCATAAGAGCGACCTCTCAAGAAAGCCTTGCGATTCTGTTGCCGGAGTGCTGCGAGTTATGAATTCCTGCAGAGGCTCGCAACTTTCGCAGCGAAAAACACCTGCGCCGAAGAGCTTGATCCCAAACAAGGTGGACAAACTTCAGGATATGCCCGGAGGTGCAGGAAACTTCTCAGATTCAAGCATAGAAAAGTCGTAGCCGAGCTCCTCGCCCAAAGACCACTGTTCACATCACAGAAGACTGTGGAATGCGCCCTGCCGTGACAGCATCCAGGGAAATCCATGCTGATTGCACGGACACGTTTGATTCTAGGATCAACATGTTTGCATGCTTAGTTTCTGGAGCGTCTTTGTGCGATCTCAGGGTGTCCAGTTGCAGGCCTCTGCAGGGGCAAGCCCGCAATAAGGATGCGTCTCTGGAGGCTGTCTAGAGCAAACTCTGTGGCCATGGCCAATCCTCGCGACCTGGCTTTGCCTTTACGGTCATCTGCCCATCTGCTTACGAGGCTCAGGTCCCATGCCGAGGCTCAAGCTTGAAGGCCCCGAGCCACAGACCGCCTGGATGTCACAGGCACCACATACTGGAGGGTACCAGTTTCAGACTTGTCAAACACCCGCTGCTGACGGTGTCTGAAAGTGGTACCCTCAGCTAGTTGGCTTGAACTGCCTGGCAACGGCCTGGGAGAACAGTTGCAAACATGAGGAAGCAGACTTGGGTGGACCCGCGCAAGGAGGTCTCAGTGCAAGCACACACCATTGCCAAGCGAGTTTGCGAAGAGCAGGACAGGAAGGGACTGAAGGGCAAGCATGCGTCAGGACAGTTTTCTGTCGACATCGGAAAGGTCCAGCGAAATCACGGACCTTGTTGATATTCAGAGTGCGACGTCTTCAAGATCACTCCGGTCGCACACGAGTCGGTGCACAGTAGACCACAAGTGCTGGCGAGGGAGCCGCAGTGCATAGAACAGACAATGAAGATAATGCTCCACTCCGGCCGTTGAATCGGTGCAACTTTGCTTGAAGGTCTGTTCCGAGCTTGTTGATTTCACTTTATGGCTTACAAATGACATATCTGTGGAAGAATTGCGAGAGAAGCGTTGAGGTATGAGTCCGGGTGCGACTTCCTGTCCTTAGACAGATTGGTAAGTCCCTGGTTTTGGTCACCAGGGCTGATCGAGGAGTCATAGGCCACAGTCGGGCATCGATGATTCAGGCTTGAGCGGGGCCACTTCTTGCTCTGATGCCCATGACATTACCCTCAGACGTGCTTTCCGGCAATTTGACGGCAGACTGCCTGAAGATCCGTCAGGAAGCAAAGAATGCCACAAGGAATAATGCCAACAGCCACCTAGGTTGTGGCATTTATAACTAAGTGGAATTCAGCATAAGCATGTCATGTTCATCGATGTACAGGGAGGAAGAAAAACCGCCAAGGGAGCGCTCACGCGACACTGGGCACAAGAGCGAGGCCTGAGGTGATCTGCGGAACCAACCCATTTTGGCCTCCGGATGCGATTGCACCCTTGCTTTCGCTGGCCTTTGCTAGCTTTCCATTTTGATGCTCTCAAATGTCAAGCTTGCAGCTTTTCAGAGTCTATATGGACCAGTCTGAGTCAGCTTGAATCGGGTGCGAGCTCGAGACCGTGGCGATTTGGGCGGGACCAACGGAGCGAACAAATGGTAAGCCAGCCACGGTCAAGACAAGTTTCGGGCAGCCGTGGCTGCGGGCCACTGAGATTGCATGTAAGGGACGCACTCGGGCCGAGTTCTTCGAATCTCGTGCTCGTGGACGCAACCTCTCACGAAGCCAGTGAATTGGGCACCGTGCACGCTCAAACCCATGTACAAAATCTCTCTTCAGGAAAACTGGATGAACTGCGCACGGAGGTTCATCCGAGCTAGTGCTGGCCAGACAGGCTAACGATGAATGGGCTGCACAAAGCCTTTGCCATGCACGGCCTGCAAGGAAAGTGACCTCACCTCACGGGTGCTAGCACTGCTCAGCAGCAGTCCTTTGAAAGAGCTGACATATCTTGTAGTGAGGCGGCGCATGGCCTTGGTACAGCTCTCAGAGCGCAAGAAACAGCAGCTGACCACACTGACCAAGCTGCAGCTGCGATGATCTACATCCATCTGCAGGACGTCTGACTATGACATGCGACATCTCCGCAACCTAACGGGAGAAGAGCTGCATCACATGACACGGCCGCGTACGCGCCGGCGTCCTTGAAAAGCCAGGGCTTCTGCCGTCGGACATCGCAACTCCAAAGGGTTGGCCGCATGCCGGTCTTGCAGGTGACAGCCGACCACCAGTCCGAGAGGGTTGGGTTGCCTTGGCTGCCGGCCACTGAGATTTCATGTAAGGGACACAGTCGGCCCGACTTCTTCGAATCTGGTGCTCCTGGNGTCTTGCAGGTGACAGCCGACCACCAGTCCGAGAGGGTTGGGTTGCCTTGGCTGCCGGCCACTGAGATTTCATGTAAGGGACACAGTCGGCCCGACTTCTTCGAATCTGGTGCTCCTGGATGCAACCTCTCACGAAGCCAGTCGTGAAATGGGCGCCGTGCATGCGCAAATCCATGCAGAAAATCTCTCTTCAGGAAAACTGGATGACCTGTGTAAGCAGATTCATCCGTGTCAGTGCTGGGCCAGACAGGCTAATGATGAATGGGTTGCACAGAAAGCCTTTGTGATGCACGGCCTGCAAGGAAAGCGAAATGAGAAAAGCGGGAACCAGGCTGACATGGGCAGGTAATGCAGGTGCACTTGGCCTCACCTCACTCGTGCCAGCACNGCACAGAAAGCCTTTGTGATGCACGGCCTGCAAGGAAAGCGAAATGAGAAAAGCGGGAACCAGGCTGACATGGGCAGGTAATGCAGGTGCACTTGGCCTCACCTCACTCGTGCCAGCACTGCTTGGCACCGTTTCAGAGAAAGAGCTGACAAATCATATCTTGTACCGAGGCCGCGCATGGCCTTGGTTCAGCTCTCACATGCGAAATGGGATACAAAAAACAGCAGCTGACCAGGCTGCAGCCGAGGTGAGCTATGCCCATCTATAGGGCGTCTGGCGATGGCATGCGACATCTCCGGAACCTAACGGGAGAAGAGCTGCATCACATGCCGCGGCCGCATAAGCGCTAGCGTCCTGGAAATGCCAGGGCTTGCAACTCCAAAGGGTTGTGCGCATGCCAGTCTTGCAGGTGACAGCCGACCACCAGTCCGAGAGGGTTGGGTTGCCTTGGCTGCCGGCCACTGAGATTTCATGTAAGGGACACAGTCGGCCCGACTTCTTCGAATCTGGTGCTCCTGG
>BGNK01003458.1:29214-59581 GCA_003297005.1 Symbiodinium sp. clade A Y106 | reverse complement strand
GCACAGAAAGCCTTTGTGATGCACGGCCTGCAAGGAAAGCGAAATGAGAAAAGCGGGAACCAGGCTGACATGGGCAGGTAATGCAGGTGCACTTGGCCTCACCTCACTCGTGCCAGCACGAATGGGTTGGGTGCCCAGGGACGCCTTCGACCTTTACCTTGCAGCATCTGGAATGAGGCAGGGCTGCGTGCCTACGAATGTACCATCAGGGCAGGCTCAAAGTGCTTCGGGAATGCAAACTGCGGCCTTCACATGCTACGATGCCTTGAGCATCGGATTCCATCCCTGGCCTAGCAAAGGGGGTCATCAAGCCTTCTGAAGAGACACGCTAAGGTTTGAAAAGTGGCCTCCAGGGCAAGGCTCGCTTAACGTGCGTCTGCACTGCATTTTGCAAAGTTGAGGATGCTTTTAAACTCAAACCAGAACCAGTGTTCGCACATAGTGGCTTAGCATTCAGAGGCCGCAGCATTTACCATGAAACCCAGAGGATTGAAGGAGCCGACTCTGGACGAACGTATACACGGGCAGAGGTGCGAAGCTTGATTGCTCCACGGTCAAGATACTGAGATGCTCACATGCTCCACATGAGTCCAAGCCGCTGTGCTACTAGGCACCCAACGGGCCGCAGATCATGGCAGGGGGGTCCTTAGTTCTGTTGCCCAAAAACAAGCCAGAAGCGATCACGCATGTCTCCCCCATCCCCTAGCGACCACTTATAGACTGATAGTTGAGATTGGCAGTGATCATGATCATCGAAATTCGAGTCTGAGGTGAAGCTCAAGCCCTAAACTTAAACTCTACGACTCTACGACACAGCAGAGTGCGCACGAGCTCGACGACAACGTGCTGCGCCTTGGAATTATTAGTGTGGGCTTCCCGTGCCCTCAACTACTGTTTAGACACTCTCAAACGGCAAACCGTCCCCCGTCTGGTGTCGTCCGAGCTGAGTTGCATTGATGTTGGTGCTGACCGCTTCTCGCCCTGCGTTCAGGGTTTGGCGCTTATGCATACTTAGACGGGTTATTTCGAGTTTAGAGTTTAGGCATTACCGTTGAAGGGTTAAGCCTATTGAGGTGGTATGAGCACGCATACTGGTACTCTAGCATGTACTGCATACAGTAAACAATTCGCAAGCGTACTGGTTAGACCGTGCTAGGAAGGATCCAACAAGTCACTGAGGATTGTGGTTTAGAGCTTACTTGAAGGGGCAGGGGACTTAGTAAGTTGGTTATCAGTAGGGCTATAATTAGGGTAACTCCATTTAAGGCACTTATAACTCTACTTATAACCTACTTACTAAGTCCCCTGCCCCTTCAAGTAGGTGCCGTCGTGGTCTCTTCGCGGTGCTAAACCACGACCATATAACCCGAAAGAGGGAACCTTTGTGCTGGGTTCCGAAGCCTAGAACGACGCGATCTTGTAGATGATATGGGAGTTTCCGAAAATTCGGGGTACGTTTTTTTTGGGTCCTTATGATAAGGACCCTACTATTTAGGGTACTATGTTAGGATCCCCTATATTTTTCGAGAACTCCCATATTGAGTGCATCAAAAGGTGTCTGAGCGCATGGTTTCCTTCTCAGCTGCTGAGATGCCGAAACCCCAAACCTAAATTATATGGGAGTTTCCGAAAATAGAGGGGGCCCCAATATAGCATCCTAAATAGAAAGATCCATACTATAAGGACCCCAGGATACGGTACCCCTAATTTTCGGAAACTCCCATATCACTTCAAACCTTTGGAATCAGACTCTCGAACCCTAACATCCCTCTCTCTCTCTCTCTCCCAGGCATTCGGTGCGTCAAGCCTGACTGGAACCCTAACATCCCTGAACACTGAAACCTTCGCAGCTTCAGAAACAAGGCAGCCCAATGTGGACCCGAACACCCAAAGACCCATCTCGAAGTAGACTCCGAAAAGCAGGGAAGAAGCTCTCTGATTCGCTAATTTTATAGCCCTCAACAGTTCCGGCTGCCAACAGCCGAAAGACTGTGCAGCCTGCTGAAGCATTCAAGACCGGCGCGCCCCGCCGCTAGCCTTCACAACTATCTACCTCGCACCCTTATGGGGTTTTACAAGGGTGCATATATCTTGGGCTTCAAAAGGCTTCGCCAGCAACCTGAAGCTTGAAACAAGCTTTAGGGGGCCTTTTGGGTCGGTGTATGTCGGGCTCGAGGGCTGGATACTTCAGCGCGCTGAGCTCTTTAGGCTCGGAGTTTAGACTATAGGTTTACAGCTTTCGGGTGTTAGAAGTCATCCGTGCAAGCATAGCATCATCTACAGTGTAAACCACAAACTGCATAATCCCCTTTCTCCAGGCTTACAGGTCCAAATTCCGAGTTAAATTCTTGGCTTGGGCAGTCTCCTTTCAAGAATTACGGTTGAAGATGTAGATCCTGCATTACCCACAATGAGGAATGCACCATACTTTCCATAGTCTAGGGTCATTAAGGTAATGCAGGATACATATCATCGTTCCTTATTACACATATAGTGTTAAGGGGCCCAAAACCCTGTTCAAATTATACCTTTTAGTAACCCCTATAGTAGCCCTTTCTAATGATTAAGGCCCCTATATGGGAGTTTCCGAAAATTCGGGGTACCTTATTTCTTTTGGGGTCCTGATAATAAGGATCCTACTGTTTAGGGTACTGTATAATATTAGGGGATCCAAAAACATAGTACCCTAAATAGTAGCGGTCCTCATTATAAGGACCCCCAAAATAAGGTACCCCGAATTTTCGGAAACCCCCATATGAGTTGCGAGATGGAGGTGCCTGAAGGCCCGGTGCAAAGACGCTCCAAGCAGTCGGAGGCAGCCGCGGCAGTCGGAGGCAGCCGGGGGCAGCTGTTGAGACCTTTTGGGGTTCAGTCGTTTAAGGCTTAAGGGTGGAGGAGGGTAAAGCTTGAGGGTTGAGGGTTTGGAGTTTCAGGGTTTTAAAGGCTTGTGGTTTAAGGCCTTTCGGGTTTCAGAGGTTTGGGTAGTGCGTTTGGGGTTTTAGGTTGGGGTTTAGACCTATGCCGTGAACCGTGAGCCCTGAGCCTACGTTGCAGTGGATGGCGGCTTGGAGGACCCGAAACCCCTCACGCGAATAAAACTCAATTCGGCAGGGTGGTTCAGGGCATTGGGTTCATGGCTGACGCAAAAAAGAAGGAGCTGTGACTGATGATGTCAAAGAGCCATGGTTGAACCATCGGGTGGGGCGCTGCCACAGGTGTCCATGGCTCACACCAAGCTTTAGGGTTTAGGGAGATTCGGGAGCTTCCGGAATCTGGTGTTCAAAGAAGATGCCACAGATCGCTCACCGTGGTGCTAGCAGAAAGGGTCTGGTTCTTTCAATTGTTGGACTATTGGCGACTCTACTTAGAGGATCACGGGACTTAGTGACTAGCTATGCTTATAACTACTTCTAGCCCCAATATTTGGTACTTATAGCGTTACTTACTAAGTCGCATGAACCTCCTTAGAAATCCCTTATAGATCCCTTTAAAAAGCCCGTTAAGGAACCTCCAAGTCTAAATCCCTTGTAGTAACCTTTATAGGACCCTTTAATTAAAGGAACCCTAAACCCTAATTCTTAAGGCCACAATTGTCCTCTATATCCCTAAATCCCTTACAGTACCTTTCTAGTATCCCTTAAAGGAACCCTATTGGTAATTCTGGAGGCCCCTATATCAATAGTACTTTTTATAAGGAGACCTTTGACCTGAAAAGAACGGCTCGGCTCCAAACTGGCAGCGATCCGTCGGCTTTAATTACCAATACTATACTGTTCAAGGTTCCTTTGAAAGGGTACTCTAAGGGTTACTATTAGGGTAATATGATACTGATTAAGGTTCCTTTAAAAGGGTAGTACTTTAAGGGTTACTACTATAGTGAGCCCCAGAAAGTTGGAACATCGATTTAGGATGATTCATGCTGGGATTCCCTCTAGTTTACTTTAAGGGCATGAGGCTAATGATGTTCCAACTTTCTAGCTTCTACTGTAGGGTAATATGATATTGTTTCAAGACAAAAACCCTTTGCCCGTGGCCCCTCCTCGGCCCTAGGGTTGATGATGTAAATCCTGGGGTTCCTTTAAAGGGAATTATAAGGGTAACTCTAAGGGGTTCCTTTAAGGGATCTATGGGGTATTAGGGTTTATGGATATGAATCCTGCAGTACCCATAATAAGGAATATACCATAATTCCCATAGTTTAGGGTCCTTATATCATCAACAGTATGATATCGCAACAGGATGGTACTAAAAAACAATACCATTAGCAACCTCAGTATGCTAAACAGAAATCATATAATACCTGTGTGTATGGAGTTGTTGCTGATGTTGTTGTTGCTGTTGCTGCTGCTGTTGGAGGTCTAGTTATTGTTCTTATTCTTGTCGTTGGTTGTTGGTTGCTGTTCTTGTTGATGGTTGGTTGGTTGGTTGGTTGGTTGGTTGTTGTTGCTCTTCTTGCGGTTTCGCTTCGTGTTGTTGTTGTTGTTGCTGTGTCGTTTCTTTGTCGCTTTGTTGCGTTGTTGCTTTGTTGCGGTGATGCTTTGTTTGCCTGTTTGTTTGCTCGGTTGGTTGGTTGGTTGTTGTCGCGGTTTCTGTGGTTGCCGTTGTTGTTGTGGTCGTCGTCGTGTGTGTCGTTGCCATTGGTATTGTGATTATTTTTCATAGCAGCCGCTGTTGCTAGTGCGAGTGCGAGTGCTATTGCTACTGCTACAGGAATTGCATTGGTGTTAGAATTAATATTGCCATTGTTCTTGATATTGTCAAAGTCCATCTTGCTATTGTTGGTGGTTGGTTGGTTGGTTGGTTGTGGTTGTGGTTGTGGTTGTGGTTGTGGTTGTGGTTGTGGTTGTGGTTGTGGTGGTGGTGGTGGTGGTGGTGGTGGTGGTTGTGGTTGTGGTTGTGGTGGTGGTTGTGGTTGTGGTTGTGGTTGTTGTTGCTTTGTTGTTTGGTTGTGGTTGCTGCTGATGTCGTCGTTGTCTTTATCGCTGTGGCTGTCGCTGCGATTGTGGTTGTGGTTGTTGTTGTTGTTGATCTTCTTCTTGTTGTCGTTGTTGTTGTGGTTGTCGTTGTTGTTGGTGCTGGTGCTGGTGCTGGTGCTGGGTAGTGGTGGGGTGGTGGTGGTCGTGGAGGTAATTGTGGACGTGGTTGTGGTGTGTGTGTTGGTGTGGTTGTTGTCGTTGTTGTTGTTGTGGTGGTGATTGCTCTTGTTGTTGCTGCCGCTGTCGCTGTTGTTGTTATGTTTGCCATTGTTTGCTGTTGCTGTTACTATTGCTGTTTATTGCTGTTACCAGCACTGTCGATACTACTAGCAACAACAATATTTCGAACAGCATCAGCCATGATTATGGTGATGATAAGATTACTCCCATCAGTTCTTCGTTTGATTTACGATTCAGAGCTAGATTCACCTGGAATGTTGTTTGCATGACGCCAAACATGTGACGACAAAGACAGGTAGTGGCAGCAAATGTTGCTCTTAGCGCCCTTCCTTTTTTCATGCGCAGCGGACCAAAGGGTTTACAAAAACCGGGTGCAGGCACAGCTGGCTGCGAGTTATCTTCGAATCTTCGACGAATGCGTATATATTACGCGATATCCTCACATTGCTCACTGAAAGCCCCCGCAGGATAGGCGGGATTTGGTTAGTAACGGTTAGTATTTAACTACAATCAATAGTGTTTAACCGACATGTATCGGCATTTAATAACTCTTTGTACCAGTACATCAGCATTTAACCAGCGTTCACGCAGAATTTATAATGCATTTCGAACGTTTTTGCATACAATAACTATCTTTCCCCCCGTCCTAAGCACTACTATACTATCCTCCTGGAGGGAAGGATGAAAGCAAAGGAAAGTGGGTGGGTGCATGGATCCTTTACTATCTTCTCAAGGAGGCTTCCGGAAATGAAATGGAAGGGGAAGGCAAAAGGACAAGGAAAAAGGACAGGAAAGGAAGGAAGGGTGTGCATAAACATCCTGTTGCTGGGGTCTGAGACACCATTGGTACCCGGAGGCTCATATAAAGGTGAAACATAGTATGATAATTCTAGCATACTATGATTACAGTATAATTATTATTGTGTTCTACTATCATCATGGCTGTTTCAACAATACTTTTATCGCATACCGCAGTGCATCGCGAACCGAACCCCCCAGACAGCTCAGCGCGCCAGCCACTAGCCACAGACCACCAGTACCAGCACCACCTCTCCAGCCACCCCCTCCGGCTACCACCCCTCCAGCCACCAGCCGCTAGCCATCAGCCAGCCACCCCCCCCAAACCACCCCAACAAGAAGACGCTGAAGTAGGCAGGTGGCTGGAGGCAGATGGCTGGAGCTGGAGCTTTATGACTGGATGCAGGTGGCCTCCAGCTGGAGGCAGGTGGCTAGAGGCAGGCGGCAGGTGGCTGTAGGCAGGTGGCTGGAGGCAGGTGGCTGGAGGCTGGTGGCTGGAGGCTGGTGCTGGTATGGCTGGTCTGGTGGGTATTCGGTATGGCGTCTCGCTACCGAACCGAACCGAAACTCCGCAATACTGGCAATACATATACCGCTAAACACCGCATACGTATCGGTATCCACCGAACCGCCGTATTACAACCATGGCTGTTTTGAACATAAGAAAATCAAAAAGCTGATTTGTTCTCCCCTTCCCATTCCTCTTTACCACCTGCTCTGTCATTCTATTCTTCTTATTCCTCGCCACCTTAATCTCCTCCTCCACATGGGAGTTTCCGAAAATAGGGGACCCTAATATCGGATACTAAATAGTAGGACCCTTCTTATAAGGACCCCAAAATAAGGTACCCTAATTTTCGGAAACTCCCATATGCAGTTGGAGAAGGTGGAGGAGCGAAAAGGAAGACAGGGGCATTCGGCAGGTCCTCCCTTATCATTCAGGGGAACACGAAGGAAGGATACTGAATACGGGACGACCTTCCCTCTTTCTCATTCTCCGTGCTATCCTCCGGAAGAGGATATGGTCAGTAAATACAGGGGCGGGAGAAGTGGGTATCACAAACCCTAACACGCGCATTTTGCTGTCCATCACTTTTGAGAGAAAAGAAGAGGGGCAGAGAATGAGGGAGGTGTTTGCTTATACTCTTGAGGATGCAAAAAGACAGCATAGGAAGGATGGACAGATAGGTGCGCGATCGAAACAACTTAACAAACACTTGCCTGCTGGGTAGCAAAAATAAATAGGGATCAACAAGTTTTTAAGATCAAGCATACTCTCGTGTCTTAGCTTCGACGAACGGATCACAACGTTTACGTATTAAGACAAATGTTCATGGTCTTTGCTCGGCTCAGTTGGGCTCGGCTGGGTTTGGCTGGGCTGTTGTTTTACTGAGGGACAAAGATAATCTGAAAGGCTTGGTCTGTAAGGTCATGCTTTGATATAAAACAATATGTAACAATGTACAGTAGTATATAAAAAACATATAATATCATATAGTGTGTTATGAAATGTATAACACGAATTCAATAATGAATAATATACAATGTCCTGAAACCAAAGTCGTACTACCTCTTGGCCTCCTGCTAGGCGCTCCTCCATGGTTCCCTTCCCCATCACAAGGTGGGTCATCAACAGCGCAATTCCACAGTCTCATGGGGTTTCAACACTTCCACTAGAACTTGCCCCTAGTCTGGCCTTATGTGGTGCAAGCTCGCAACCGCTGTTGGGCAGTGGTGCTCGGGCTTGATTGCGAGGCACATGTTCACGCGCTTCTGGCGTGCTCTACCCTAAAGTCAGCGCCGCTAACCCTTAAACCGTGGCCATTCAACTCATACTACTAGTACTACGACGACAACAACTACTACGACACTACTAGGACTGCGACTAATTACAACTACTACTGTGGCAAATCCCTTCCCCCTAACATTCACCCCCCCCCCCGCTACCGGAATTTCGCGGTTTCGGGCCCGCAATTGAAAGTTAATTAAGCACATTAGGGGGGGCCTAGGATTTTATTAGTTTTCATAGAGCCGAGGCTACAGCAGTACTAATCAAACCCAAAGGACCAGAGCTTTAGGGTTTAGGGGTTTCGGGCTTAAGGTCTAGGGCTCAAGGCTTTAGGGCTCAAGGTTTAGGGCTTAGGGCTTTAGGGTTTAGGGCTCAAGGTTTGGGGCTTAGGGCTTTCTGGCTCTAGGGCTGCGGGCTTCAAGGTTTAATCAGGACTTTAAACAAGTATGGAGCCTACAGGCTTAGGATAAGTAGCAGCTAGGAGTCGAGGTAGTTAAAATATTAGGGGGTCTTGTTTGGGAAATGATGGTGAAAATCATCGCGAGTACTCCTGCTCTTCAATATTGGCACCGTTAGTGTAGGAACCTGATTAAGAAAGTCTGGCCCTAAAACCCCAACATATTCGGATCCATATTAATGAACCCTAAGAAGGACCCAAGGTTTCTTAATCAGGCTCCTACATTATTGTTACTCTTAGCCTTGCCACCATGAGAGTTGGAAGCGACTCCAGGGATTCGACCTAAAAGCCGCAAGGGCATGGCTGGTCATGTGGGCCGGTTCTGATCGCATTGAGCGGGTAGCGCTCGATCCCGCCGCCCTTGGCCTGGCATTCACCGTGTCCGAAGTCAAAGGGCATGGAGCGTGGTTGCTTAGAGATATGCAACTTCCCTAAACTATGCATACTTACTCACACACACACACACTCCCCCATAACAAGATTCGTATTTCCAAATCAGCCAGAGGAGCCTTGATGAGGCTCCAAGCATATGGAAGCAACTCGGGATGCGAAGGTGCCCCACCCCACAAGACCTCGTGGCCCACATAGAATCCGGAGCAGGACCAGTTGATGAAGAGCGGAAATCCGTTCCATACTTCTACATGCCATTGGGAGAAGCGACAACCCCGCTCCAAGCAGATGGCGTCCTTCATGGCCATCTTTCTCAAAGATAATGGATCTGTAATGTTTCGACTCCCATCCTCAAAGAGCCACTTGGAAGATGGATCGTCGCTCTCCATCCACCAATTTGTGAAATACAAACCACGATTCTCATCGCTCCCCTGCAAATTTGTCCTGAAGTTGTACTTCAAGAAATAACCTATCGAGGTCGGATTTAGAGCAGTGTCATTGCTGAGTGCAACGATATAGAAGTTCCCGTGGTTCATCGAGGTTGCCAAAGGCGACTGATCAGGCGTCGTCACGGTATCACAAATCGAACTGCTCTCATTCTTTGAAACCCATGCGACATGTTGCAGCAGGCTCTGCTGAAACTCAACTTCCCCGCTCTCCGTCTCGCAAAGCTCGGCAGCAGCCAAGCTGATGCACGCCAGAAGCCGTGCCATGGGAAACATACTGATGATCGGTACGGTTTGGCTCTCGAGCACTACGGCGAGCATTTTGCAACATCTTGTGCTCTTTATGCAAGTGCTCAGTGAGTCTGACCCGCGGGGAAGAACAGCAGCAAGATCGCTTCCGAAACTGATAAAGATTGTCAAAAGCCCGCCTTCCTCAGCATTTATCAACTGAGCAAAAGATCAAGCAAAACCAGCGCGTCCTAGTTGACTCGCGACTCGCAGATCCACTTTTGGCATGCTGGCGGCGGCATGAGGACATGAAGGAACCACAAGTTCGCCAGGCTTCACAATGACATTGTGGCCTGACCGGAATGACCAAGTTTTCAGCGCTTTCGCCGCTAACTTCGGCAGTCTCAAGCTACTGGGACTGCGCATGGTCTAATCTGATCATTGCGCCTGGGCCCAAGTTTGCAGGTCTTCCCACTCAAACTCAAAAGTCCGGCTTTGGGTAGCCAAAAGCGTCGTAGTCTGCCTTGAAATACCTCAGTGCAGCAAGGCTTTGCTTCCATACAATCCGTAATTCCGCTATGGCAGCCATGGTGGCAATGCCAGTCCAGCGGAAGCTACTATTGCTGTTGCTGTTGCTGTTACAGCTCCTCTGCTACTATTGCGAGTATTACTATTGCGTTAAGCTGCTACTGCTGCACTGCCACGATTACACTACTTTTTCTATAACTACTACGTTTACAACTTTTAAGTAACGAATCTGGCTTCCAATTGCTGGCAGGTCAAGGCGTATTGTCCAAAGTCGAAGCCCTGCCTGAAATCAATGCAGCCTTACGTAACGCAAAGAGCACCGGAAAAGGGATACCATGATTTTATCAGGGTCGAGTGGCATTCTATCTCCCAAGAATGTCGCCCCACGCAAAACCAAAAACATAAACAAATGCACCAACTTAAGCGGATGTCTGCGGCCCGGCCGCTCATACACGGCTGCTTTGGTTTCCGGCTTCAGGTCCGCCACTGTCATGTTGCAGCTGTCTGTCCAGTTGGACATCAGATCTTCTTCAGGCAGTTCCACATTGCGTCCGAATTCTGCCATAAGTGCATCAAACCTGGCACAGGATCGAGGACTCGTGTACCGGCCTGACGAGCCTAACCTGTGCTGCTCTCTGTTCGAACAAATGCCAGCCCCGCCCTCACCCTCTCCTGCAAAAAGCCCTCGAACCCAATAACTGAACGTTCTCTTCACAGCTTGCTGAGCATATGTACTTGAAAAACGTATGCAAGGTGTATACGTATGTATGTATGTATGTACTTATATATATATGTGTGTGTATACATATTGTAGTACATGTGTATATATATATACTCACAACTTCTCACAACTTAGCTTGAAGGAATATGCAGCAAACCATATGTCTCATACATAAAGACAGAGGACTGAAGTGGGGCCACCATTGAGGCCTGGTCTGCCCTACCAAGGACCGTTTCAGGATACCTACTGGTGCTCAAGGGAATGGAGTAGATCGCTGTAATCATCCCGTCACCGTAGTTCCCACATTCACGCCGACTGCAAAAGAACCAGGGGGGATAGTTTCGGGTGGAACGGTCTGCACCCGACGCAGCCAGGAGTCTCCTGATCGAGGTTTTCCTGATGCAAGATGCGATTGCAGTACTGGTGAGTCGCGGCGGTCTTGTTGTTCACGCCATATATGCTCCTCAGCTTCGGCCACTCTCAAGCCAAGACGATCTCCTCTTTGTCTGGCAAAGGCTGCGCTCTCAATTTGGACACTGCGAAGCTCGAAATTTAGAAAAGGAAGAATGGCATACATCAGGGTTTGTACTTCAACACCAAGCACGTATTCTCAAATGCGAGCAGCCAAAGCAAATAACAAAGGAGAGCTCGCAAGAGCAAGGGTGACGTTGAAGAGCAACGGAGCTGATCCAATTTTGAGCTGAGCTGCTCAACTTGCAGCATGAAGAAGCACTCGTGCTCGTACGGCCCTAGCGACGGTGCAGGCTCCACACCAACCATAACTGCCGTGCGGCTCAGGTCTACATCCAACTATTAAACTGGGTCCAAGCGAGAACACACCTTGCGCAGCTATGCAGACAATGCGGCACTGTGGCATGGTGATGCTGTTGCATCACGAAATAGCTGAAATCGCAAGGATGTACTGAGCGAATCGTACTGCACATACCTCTGTCTGGAATTAGCTGTGCTTGCTGCTTGCAGAGCGTCGAGTAAGCAAGTCGGACAGGAGTTCCTGTGCTTTCTTGTCTACAGACTCGGGATCACACGCCTGAGTTCCGCCAGAGATAGAACACATACAACGCGACATGAAAACGAGCGGCTAGACCCTCCCTGCTTCAGCACACCTTCTGGCTGACGCGGCAATTGTCGTGCCAAGCGGCGTAATAAAACATCTGGAAGCCACTCCAGAATCGGGCCAAAGGCTCACGCACAACACAAAAAGTAGTGCAGCGATCCTCTTGGTAGTACAGAGCCACAGCAGAACCTTAGAACCCGAATCTGATTCCCGTGCACTGCAGCATTTGGGAGTTTCCGAAAATTAGCGGTACCTTATTTTTTGGGGTCCTTATGATAAGGATCCTACTATTTAGTGTACTATATTAGGGTCCCTTGTTTTCGGAAACTCCCATTTTGCTCCTTTGATGTACTCTGGCCACCTGGGGCTAGATAGACCTGGCGGCCTTTACCAGGCTCGCTGCCTCATGAACTCAGCCCTGAACCCTTTAACCCTTACACACCGAATCCCGAAGCATTGTGCCAAACAACTGATCGCCGAACTTTCGTGTGCTTAGAAATTCATTGTATATAGACATGCACTCATAGTATATTCGTCGTGTAGTATCGTACATTGCTCAAATAATTTTGACACGCCCAAGGGCATCAACTAGGCGAGGTCGTTGATCAATGATGTTGCTACGCCAGCTATGCCCCTTAGTTTTGCCCTACACATGCTTAAAGCTCAATAAACTAAAGCTGCTGCGGCACTCCGGGAGGGTGGTGTGTGCACATCCTCGCATTGATCCGTCCCTCCGGGCGGCAGCCAATGGTATGAACGTCTGTGCAGCGCCTTGAAAGGCGTGTACACCAGCGCGCTTGAATGTGAGAAGTCAAAGAGATTTCCCATGTCCTGGGGCTTGGGACTAAGGGTTGGTATGGGGCAAACATCATTGCGGGCAATGTTAACCCTAAACTTCCCTCGCTCCTTTTCATCCATCTGGTCGGCTTCGGCAATTCGCTGATACGTGCGCAGCATGTAAGAGTCGAAAGCCCGCTGTCCCGGAGCGAGGTGCAGGTTAGCCTTGGAGCTGCGGGCTAAGGACCTCGGGGTCGCCTCTGTTTCCGAGAAACCGTTAAGTTACATCCCAGCTGGACCTCACAGCCTGGAACGACAGAAGGGCAAGCCGAAAGCCCCGATCTCAGAGCTAAATCCAAGCTTTGTAGCAGAGTCGATGCTGGTGCCCCCGGTCCTCAGTGGGACAATCGGGCTTTAAACCCACAGTAAGAATGCTTTGGTGGGGGTACGGACATACGTTCCTGCACCGGTAGGTACGTTTGTACGCACGTACGTACATCATGAGAGGCGTGCATGCAGCGGGGTAGGTATATATGTGTGATGTATGTATGTACGAGGGTCGGGGGGATGTATGCACGTCCGTTGGGTACACTGTAGCTGTGCTAGGCATGTAAGATAATGTAAGGTAGAAAGCATACTCCCGAGAAAAAGTTGGGGGATGTATGTATGTATGCAGGTATGTGGGTAATTATGTATGTATGTATGTATGTATGTATGTATGCATGTGTAAGTACGCAGCTGAGTTGGCACGGCGTATGCAGGCATGTTAGTACATATATTATAAGTACAGGGTAGTACCTGTGTCTAGGACAGGGTCGATACATAAGTCGGTAGTTAGGTAGGTAGGTACGTACGCCTCGGGGTTGATTGTGGAAACCCAGAACCCTAAAGCCTAAGCTCCTCTGAACATGGAGGGCCGGACCCACAATTATCTTGGGCAGTTGTTCTCCAATAGCTCCCAGAAAGTAAGCACATGCACCAACAATACTGCGAGCGGAAATCGGTACAACTACGGCACTAGACTCGTAGAGGACATCGTCCTACATGTCCTTATTGTTTCCCGAAGACGACTGACTGCGTAACATGGTAACATCCCAACTGCAGACCAAGTGCTGCAAAATTTTGGCCAGGTTGCTTGGGTATGTGCATGAAGCGTAGGCAAGCTTCCGCCTGAGGTGACCTGGGAGTTGTGCTCAATACAGCGAAGCAAAGCTCCGCAACAAGTCCAAGTCCTAGTGGATTAGAAATAACCAGCGGAAAGGAAAAGGTGTCGGGTACTGGCTCTTCTCCATGTCGTGTCTTTTAACTCATACTGATTGAACATCTCAAGTCCATATACGTTCGCGCTTCACCTTAGTCCATCCCGAGTTTCAACGAGAGGCCGTGCGCCTAAGGACAGCTGGGCTCCAAACACGGTAGGTGATCAAGTAAAGAAATCAGCATATACGATTTGCAAAACCATCCTCTCACACGCGCCAGCTTTCACGAGGGCTGGTTCCGGATGCTTGGTGTTTTTTGACCTCCTACTACTACTACTACCACTACCACTACTACAACACCGAGCCAGCTAGCCAGATAGCTACGTACCTAGCTACCTACCCACTCCTAAACTACCGACCTATGACGAGGACGAATGCCGCGTTCAAACCTTGACTGTGGCGAGACGGGAGATGGCAGCAGGGTTTCTCGTTTACATCGGGTTTAAAAAGGTGTAGTACAAGGTTTATATAGTGCTTTATTTTTATACGGTCGACAATACAGTGGGGGCAAAAAGCATCTGGGGTGTCTGAGTACAAGTGAGAGGCGAGTCGGGAGAGTGTGAGGAAGCGCGTGTGTGTCCAAGGCAACCTGTCCAGGGGCGGGCGGACAGATGCCCAGGCAAGACGCCCCGCACATGCGAGGATGAAGGGCTTGTTGCCAAGACACACAAACGTCGCCACACCCGTTTGCAAGAAGTTGACTGTATTCACCTCCGAATCACCTTGCAAGTGCACGCAACTGCCGCCGAAGATCTTCAACAGCATCTTTACAAGTAACAGAACAACAATTGCCCCAAATGGTCTCCTGCACAGGCTCGGAGCCTGGGTTGCGGCAATTTGAGGCCACCAAGGGCAGGGATGTACACCAAAGCAGCAAGGGGATCTGCATCGGGAAGCTGACAGGCTGCCCTCATCTACAAAAACGGTTCGGTAACTTCGCCTATGCCGCCTGAGCCGAAAGTGCAAAACCACCATTGGAAACGGTCGCCGTGTCGTGACTAAGTGCAACTACGCGCAAAGAGCTTTCCCGATGATTTACAGCCTTCTTGCATCGCACGGTGCCGGGGGTGAAGTAGAGTCGCTTGCTTCATCGTCCCTTCACCGGAGCGGCTTTGGCACGTCGGCCCTACGTGCTGAGGAGGCCAGGGACACCTGATGCTCTGTGAAGTGTTGCGCAGACCAGGGAGGCTTTGTTCAAGTTCGCAGGTAGGGCGGTTATTCTACAGGCATCTCAGAATTCGCTGTCGGGGGGTTCTTTTCAAGATGGTGTGGTACGCACTCTGGAGATCTGATTTCTGGAGTCCTGTAGAACTTCAGACTTTGAACTTTCGATGCTTTCATTGTGATTTGAAAGATTTATGGCGCGGACTTCATCCGATTCAGATGGGTGCGTCTGGCATCCGGATGGTTGCGAGGCTTCAGTTCGAGCACTAAGCAAGCTGCTTCGGTACATGGTTCAGGGTGGGGGAGGGTCGGGCGGGACTGCTGCAAGTATTCATGACTAATGCTGGAATTCTGCCAGGGCTCGATAAGAACCCCTGTCAACGCCCCAGTACCCATAGCCCGAATCCCTAAACCCTTTAAACTTGCCGCCCTAAACCCTCAGCAAGCTCATTCAACCCTAAACCCTGGAAATCTCTATGCCGTGCCCGGCCGATTACAGTATCCCTAAACCAAACCACCGCGAAACCCTCGGTTGGTTCGTTTGGCTTCTGAGATCGAAGCGCCTTTGGGACGTCGGAAGCTCTGAGGATCTCCGCCTCGCTGCGCTCGCTTTCGACCGGGGCAGGGGCGGCTTGATGATTTTGGGTTCGTTAGGGGTTAGGGGCTCGGAGGGGCTTGGAGGGGCATTGGGTCTTCTTGTGTTTTGTAGGCTTTGAGGCTCGTGTAGCAGCGGTGAACCGTCAGCATGACATGCTCTGAATGTTTTCTTCCTTTGCTGTGGTCCGTACAGTTAGGTGGCGAGTTGCAGGCACCGGTCGACTTCATCCCTACGAAGAAGCCTCCATCAACCCGTAGACAATGCCACGACTCGGCTTAGCAGAGCTGCGATGACAGTGAGCCGGATAGCCCTGTGTGGTCTGTTGGAGGGACAGGTAGGCATTCAAGAATGAACTGCACCGAAGCTGCACAAGATAAGATATGTTTGTGCTCCAATGCTTGCGCTTGGTCACCAAGTTCGTACCGTACTTCAAGTCCCGATCCTATCCCATCCGTGTACATAGGCCACCGCATCTCTTGATGACAGTTTCATGTGCTTTTCAGTCTCTTGCGAATTACCCGGCGGAGAAAAATCGGTCGAGCAATGCCCGAAAATCATCACCTTTCAACAACTTGCAAATCAAACCTCGACGCTGGTTTTCTTCACATTTCTTTGTTTCGTGCCTCCTGCAAAGGGACAATTCGTGACAGACCGCACCCGAACTCCAACAAGGCCGGACACAAACCAGGCCTCACAACTAAAAAATCCCCACCCCTGCCCCTTTGACGGCAAAAACCGTTCTCCGTTCGGAAATTCCAGATGTCCTCATGCCGAAACCGCAACCCTACACCCTAAACCCTAAAACTGCATCCCTGAGAACCCGAAGCCCCAAGTGATCCAAACCTGAAGCCCCAAGAATCTCAACGCGGAGCAGCTGAGGGCAGAGAGTCCTCTAAGCTCTCATCCTGACAAGGCAGGAAGAGACTCATAAATCAACGTCCACAGAGGGCTTCTCTTACAGTGAACCCCAGAAAGTTGGAACATGGCTTTAGGAGGATTAGTGCTATAGGATCCCTTATACTTTACCTTAAGGGCATGAGGAGACTGATGTTCCAACTTTCTGGCTTCTGCTGTAACCTTGGGTTCGATCAAAGACTCTTCCAAATATCTACTCGTCCCTGAAGCCCGAAGAAACTGAAAGACCAAACCGGCGAGTAATGCCGTTTCCCAAACACACGCCCGGGTTTCGCTTGCCTCGGTCCCGGGCTGATATGAAGGACTTGCGGGGCGTATGGCGAAGTGAGGTGACTTGAAGGGGTTTGAGGGACTTGAGGGCTGTTTAGGGGTTCGGTCAGGATTTGGAGATAGAGGGTGTTGCGGGTGACAGAGGTGATTTAGCTCAGTGCAGCTGGTGATTATAAACGAAGAGAGTGCGCCGAAAGAGTTGGAAAGTGTGGAGGGATTTATTCTCGGATGCTGCAGTTGCCGAAGTCCGGTCTGAAGAGCACTGAATGCAAACATTACCTCCTCACAGCCGGTGTAGTCAGGTTTTGGTTTGGGAGGGTTGGGCTCAGCGACTACTTCGACTACGACTCCTGCGATGATAAAACATCGATGAAGGGCTTAGGGCCTAGCGGTTTACGGATTCAGGTTCAGGGCCTGGGCCTTCGGTTTCAATGCTCACAAGCCTCATCTGGGAAGCAGAATCAGGAGTTTCCTCCGCCGAAAATACCCCTACCCTAAAGCCGGAAGCTCCAGTTTAGAGTTTAAACTCTCCTAAATCTTCAACCCTATAAATCCTAAGAATCTTCATACTTCGGATCTCAATCTCGCCTCGTTGGGTTGAGAGTTCAGAAGTCCGCTGTGGGGCGGCTCGGAAGGAAACTTCGATATGTCGTTGTTGTAGTGCACTGGAAATTAAAGTATCTACCTGGACAGTATGGAATCTTTCACTTTTGCTAGATGATATTGGTAGACCTTCTTGTGTAACGAGACCCTATTAAAGTTACAGCTTTCGCATCCTACAGCGCCTTGAGAAACCCCGAAACCCTTCGGCACAGCAGAATACGCAAACCCGAGTAAAACTACGGTGCACAAAAGCAGTGGTAAATGAGAGTATGTCCCACGAACCCATTGTGGAACAAGCTCAAAGCCCCACGCCTACTAAGCCCACTTCGAAGCTGCTTCGATATAGTAAGTCTTCCAGTCTTCGTATTGACCCCAACTTGCGACCGCCTTCCGACACAATGTGACAAGGTCGCTTGAGAATTTTGGATTCTTTTTATAGCATGGGCATTGATAGTATAGGAGGTAGAGGCAAGTGAAGAGCCCCTGGGCAAGGCAACCAGGGGTACAGTTGCAATCTGATACAACAGGCTTCATGCGGACAGCCACATCAAGTCGCTGAGCCAAGAACTGTGCAGATGAAGGGCTCGGCTATAGGACTTAAGGCTCGACATCTTTAGAAGTTGGTCTTGGACGTCCAGTATTTGGCGCCTACAGGTCCAGTATTTGGCGCCTACAGGTGTCGTTATGCAAATATAAATATATATATATATATATACACAAAGACGTACCAACACCAGCAGACGCGTACACGAACGCATAAAGCAGCTGTGCTAGGCATCGTTCTTCAAATTTCCGCGGTTCTAAACTGAGTCCACACGGATCCACCAATGCAGAATGTAAGTTACCCGGCCATATGTCGCTTCGTTGCATAGACCTTTACGTTTCGCTCGAAAGCCGCACTGCCCGACCCTAACACTTAATAAACCCCTGCATGCAACCCTGTTTTCCAAAGTCCAGCGATCTAGACCGTAGACGCAACACCCGGCAGCTTCAATGCCGAACCGGCTGCCGCAAGCGTGCTCCTGATGATCATTATCATTCCACCTTTACTGGAAAGTCAACCCCCTGAGTCTTGAATCCCAAGCTCAACGACTAAATCTGCAGAACCCAAACCGAACAACATGTCTTCACCGGTCATGGGCACTTACTTGGGCAGCTTTTTGGCTGGCTTGCCAACACCACTATTTCCTAAACGCCCAGACCCAAAGCACCTGACCCAACTCTTCGAAGTGTAATCAAGCTGCCATGGCCATGCAACCTGCACGTTGAACGGTTAACCCTCTCAAACCCTTCTGATGGCCTTCTCCAGCCATCGCCGTAGTTCGCATGGCGATTGAAAACAAGAATCAGGCCCCGGAGGCTCAAACAAAGGACACAAGCGCTGCTAGATCTCGATGATGGGAGATCTTCCTGTGCCTGAGAGTTGAATCTTACTGCCAGGCAGCAATCCACAGCCAATAGTTCATTATGTGCAACATGGGACACTCACATCCTGGTTTGCTGTTTTCTTCCATTAGCGAGTGCTTCTGCTTGCGCTGAAACTAACCAAAAGCTAGTGGTCGTAAACCGCTTCACGGAACAGGTGCACCTTTCAATGTTGAGAAGCCGAGCAGAACATGGCGCCGGAGATTTGCGGCAGGAGACTTGTCAAAATGGTTTCCTGGATGTGCCTGTGCTTCACACAAAACCCGCACCCAACAGCTGCTCGCTTCCGTGCGAGCTGAAGCAAACACAGTCAAGACTCACATCCTCAAGTAACCCTGATCCAGTGCGCCACTCACTGTTCAACGAATGCGAACTCCCTGCCCAAAATTTTCGACCACTGAGACTTAAATCCTAGACTTTTTGACATGAGAAACCTTGCTCCCGAGTTTGTCTGCATGCTCAAGAGGGTAAGGCCCTACCATGCATTGTGGAAAGCAGAAACTGTGTGTAATGGACGTCGGGTGAACGATTCCAAATTTTGCAACGAATTAACATTACCTGCTTCCGGGTCTCGTCATGTGCTTTCACTCAACGCTGTCGCCCCCCAAACATTTATATAGGCACAGGTTGCCGACAAAATCGAACGCAGAATATGGGTTGATGGAGCTCAATTTTGGTACCATCCCCAAGAACGCACAATGGCCATTTCACCACGTCCTACCGCAGCACTACAACAACAATTCTCATGTACCACAACTCCGGATTTCTCGCGATGTTTTTCTTTTTTTCACTGTCTCACTTTCCCGTGTTGCTGGCTGATTCCAGCAGAAGGCACGACCTGGACAAAAAGTTGGACGACATCTAGGGCAGCTTGGTTGGTTTATTTGGGCAACCACTGTTCTTTTGATGATTGATATTCGCATTGCGTATTGGCCCATCTAAGCACAGCTACTTGCAACTGGGCTGAAGCTTTTGATGTTGCCCTGAAGACAAGCATCTCGAGCACCGCTGTTTCGAACTCCGGCAACCGCATAACATCATAAATATTGTCCCTACATAGCTACACCCTAAACCCGAAACCCCTACATCAGTACACTACCGTCTGCCCGAAAAATTCGAACACCCCAACCTACTCCCTCATGTCCGAAGCTTCCATGCAGGGCCCAAGGTCAGGGAGCCCCGCGCCCTCGAAACCCACATGCGCGCTTCTGCCGCTGCCAGGTAGGGAGCCTGAATTTCTGCAACTTCTGCCGCTGTCACAGTCAGGGAGCCTGAGTTTCTGCAACTTCTGCCGCTGTCACAGTTAGGGAGCCTGAACTTCTGCAACTTTTACAGACTGGAAGAATCCGTGCATCTCCTCTTGGCTGAACTGAACCACCTCCTCCGGCACACACCCGAGGTTGCGGCGGATGCACCGGTGCGCCGCAGCGAGATGGTTACAGACAATAGACCGCGGACATATACCTATATCAAAACTGTACACATCTCACTCATAACGATTGTCTTACTTACATGGATCGAGAAAACAATATACTAACATTACATACACACAAACTTCAGTACTTGTCGGCATTGCAACATTCTGGTTCTTAGTGTCGACTCCGAAGTTGTAACGAGATATGTAATGTAGTCAACTGGGGCCCACGCAGAGCAGAAGGACCAAATCAAATACTTGAATTGCCGGTCCACAATGGCTGGCCTCAGTTTCGTGCGAAAGCTGGGAAGATGTATACACTGTGAACCCAGTAGGGGAGGTCACGGGCCATGAACCCCAATGACACCACGAAACCGGCAAACTCAGCGGACACACCCTATTTCACCGGGCCATGTCCTGAACACCCTCCAGAAATAACTGAGAGTGAAGGGTGTCTTCGGAGTTTGAGAAATTGCGATGGTCACTTAAACTCCCTAAACAAGCTCCAAACTCTCTAAACATCCTCCGACAAACCCGCCGAACTCCTTAGCCTTAAACTCCTCCACAAACAACTTAAGCTCCCTGTATGATTTCAGAGAGTTTAAGGAATTCTGACTGGTCCCCCAAACTCCTTAAATTCCTTACCGACAACTGCCTGAACTCCCTGATCTCCTCTGGGAGAGAGGTTTTCGGTAGTTTGGGTGGTCTCCCAAACTCCCCAACCTAAACTCCCTCCCCAAACTCCACAACTCTCCAGACACCCGACCGGACACTCACTGAACTCTCTAAACTCCTGCGAAAGCGTCTAAAGACTTTGGGGAGTTTGGGTGATCCCTAAATCACCAAATTCCTGAATACCCTCTCGACAAAATGCTAGAAGAGTTTGAATAAGCGAGTTTAGGGAGTTTGCGTCATCCCCAAAACTAAACTCCGTAAACTTGGTCCCCAAACCATAAAAGTCCGAGCCGTCCGCCAAATTCCCTATGTTACCGGAAATCCCAAACGTAAACTCGTTAAACTCCCTACAATCCCGTGAGAGAGTTTAGAGTAGGGTTTGGGAGTTTAGGATGTTTTGGGAGCTTGGGGGACGGAGTTTGGGGAATTTATGCGTCCACCAGAATCCTTGAACTCCCTCAACTCCCCGTTCTTTCAATTCTCTAGACTCCCTACACCCCGACCACTACAACGACAGGGACGACCAGGAGACCACGAGGAGACGCGAGGAAACCACCAGGAGACTACCAAAGGAATCGGTAGCTGGGTGGAGAAGCAGTTCCCCAACAATTACTGCCCAAAGTACTGGCGGGATTCGAAACCACGGCGCCTATGCTTCCGCGCTGCAAACTGGCGGTTCCACAAGGACACCCCAAATCCTTTCCCCGAGTACTGCTGCGGATCAATAAATCGCCAAGAGGAGTTTACAACGAATCCGGCCCGCGGCTCACACGGCCGCACGGATCAGCTGCACATAATATGAGCGCCAGCGACAACTGTGCGCCGAAACGGCAGTGCCGCACGCATCCTGTGTCTAATGAATAGGATGCGGGGACCAAACTTGCAGCGAATCGGCGGCACCGCAATCAATTCTCTCTACATGCAAGGTAAAAACACCATCGTGTGTTGGCACACTGTTTGGGGAAATGCTTCAACCCAAATTCGAAGACCCAAAACATTGTCGATCAAAGTAGCCCTGGGCGTCAGGCGGCGTCAGTCCAATGCAATGTTTCAAGCGCTCCCGCATAGCATGTCAGTCGGCTTACATGTTGTCGACTTGTTCGATTTCTTATATGCTTGTCGAGGTCTTCGGGAGTTTACGGTTGCAGGATTTACGAAGACTTCACAATTTGGACCCTGAACCCCTGAAGTGCATCTCCGGATGCAGCCAAGCCGCACAGTATTGAAGTCGGTGCCAACTGCTCCTTGCCGCCTTTCAGTTGCTTGAGTTTGCCCTGCGCAGCCTTCGATCTCTCAGTCAGAACCTTAAAAGACTCAGTCCTCAGGAAACACCGCATGCCATAGAACCCGGACACAGGAAAGTACATAAAGTCATAAGCGCTGCTAAACCGATATGCCGAGGTCGAAAATTGAGCCTTAAAATCCGACTTCTAGAACGAATATGACTGCAGTCTGACAACCCTTTGCATGCGCCGCCGTGCTTCTAGCTTCCTTTTGAATGATATATATTATATACATACACAGATACATACGAGCATGTGTACATACATATATATATATATATACACATATGTATATATACATATGTATGTAAAACATGTATATGTGCAGTTTTCTGTGTATATATATATATATATATATACTATATACATATTTATATATATGCTCGCATGAAACCGCTGGCGGCATGGTCTTCTAGTGGGCTCTCTTCAGCCAGGGCCTCTCGGGGAAAGTATATGAGTAGTAGGGGTTTGGGACCCGTAGAGCCATTGATGTTAATGACATATGACAATAAGGCAACAAAGGTTGACAATGCTCGTCACAAACACTGCAATGCATCGGCTGTCCGATTGTGAACACAAATACTTCGAGCTCACCACAGGATACAAAAGGTGCTCTAAATGCAGCCGCGTGTCGGAGGAGGTGCCACCACTCGAGGAGGCAGCTCGTCGTCCTGCATCACGTCAGGTCCAGTATAAAATTTGGGGTTGATTTTGACGCTGGCGCTCAGGGTTTAGCCGACAATAGTCCTGCACTACCTGAAGTACTCTGAACCGTTATGTGAGTTATTACAGTTCCCCTATTGCGGACAAGACAAGGTTTTGTTTTGGCCATCATCAGCAAGATGACCTCTGCCCCAAACCTACAACACGTTATAAACCCTACCTAGACCCTAGAATCTGGTACTGTTTGGAGTGGGGTACCATATTTCATGGTTAAGACCGATAATAAGAAAATACACGACCGAACAGTGCGACTTTGTAGATCTGTGTAGAGTCTAGGTAGAGCCGTATCGAATCCAATGATCCGTCCTCAATATCGACGATCTCGGCCATGGCAGGGAGCGAAGAAATTTTAATGTTGGCATTCAGAGAGGGATTCTGGATGTCACTTAAAGAAACACCGAAACGGAGGACACTGGCTAACTTCTATACAGGGATCCGTCATAGATCCAAAGGTCGTGGGGAGTTGACGTCAACTACACAACCCTACAGCCGAACCTAACTGAAGCCCCAAACCCCAGCGCACCAAAATCTGTTAACCCAAAACCCTAGCCTAAATGCCGTTTATAGCTCTTATACAAACTTAACAACAAGCTTCAGTAACCCTGACCCAACAGTGGCCGCTTTTGCAAACCCCAGCTGGGATGCCCGACCAAATCTTCGGCAATGGAGCGGATCTCTCTCTAGCGCTCGGATTTCGGGAGGTGTCTAGGGCTTGGAGTTTAGGGGGCCAAGATAAGGAGGAATCCTAGAGGCTGTTTCTTATGAACCCGGCTGGGGGGCTATAATCAAAGGTGTATCAAGGCTTACAAGGATCAAGATTTACTCTTATTTATGGAATCCTCTGGGGTCCCCACCCTGTTTAGAGTGTTAGTCGTTTGAACCCTAAACCCGAAACCGTAAACACTAAACCCTAAACCCTAAATCCTAAACCCTGAACCCTTAACCCTAAACCCTGAACCCTAAACCCTAAATCCTAAACCCTATAAAGCCCTAAACCCGAAAACCTCAACCGGAAGCTCTAAGAACCCCACTTATGTCAGCTTTTTGCTCGCACTCGCAGCCTTGAAAACAATTACCAACAATTCAGACCCAACACTTTCATGGCTTTAGAGTTTGGGGGTTGAAAAGTTCAGGGGTTCAGGCAACCCGAACCAATCAAAGGTTTGGCCGCGATCTGGATCGCAGCCTTGCGCAGCTTTTCGGGACGTGGGCGGAGGGGAGACTCCGCGCTTTTCGCAGAGCTCCGTACCGTTCTCATGCTAAGAGCAAAGGGAGATTCGGGTTTTAGGGTTTAGGGGTCTAGGGGTTTAGGGATCTTGATAGTCTTTCGAAGGTTCTGGGCGCGGACTTCAGACGAGCCCTGTCGCAGTCTCGCACATATGCTTGGGGCAGGATATGGTGCGAGGGTCTTCGGCCTTCCTTGTGTTACGACGCAAAGCTCAAGGGCCCAAGTCGTATAGGAGATCCCTTGCCGCTCACTGGTCAGCTTCAGGTGCGTGAACCTCCAAGTCCATCTTCCTCAGCAGTAGGAAGCGAGTAACGGTTAGTAACGTAGTAACACGCACCCCCCCAAAAAAAATTCCTGCCCACCCGCGCTGCAAAGCAGGCTTCGCGAAAACTAGCTAGTGTGTGCACAATCCCGCTCCCTACCCGGTGGAAAAGTCGTTAGAATTCTACCAGTCTCAATTGAAGCCCAAGGCCTTTGGCGGCTTGTCGGCATCTAGGCTTTCGCTGAGTATGGTTCGTGAGTCTAGGCATTGGTGTGCTGTCCGGTGTAATGTGTGGGGCACCCTCGAAGCGGAGCGCCGCGGGTCAGCTTCCGCACTGTGCGGTTCCCCTAACGGTCACGGTCCCAGGATTTCTGCCAAAGCGATGAGGGTGGTTGTCGAAATTATGGTCCCTTTGTGGGTCCCAATTATAATACGGCACCTATTATTTAGGGAACCCAAAAAGGGACCCTAAGTTTGACAACCACCCATGAGAAAGAGCAAGATGCAAGCGTGTGCGCACGAGGCCTCAACCCCAAGCCCAAGGCTCCACAGCCGCGAAGCACACCCCTCGTCTTACCATTGGTTAGTTTAAGGGTCCCTGTAAAGTTTAAAGGGATCTATAGGGATTCTATAAGGGTTTAAGATGTTTACCTTTGGTTAGTAGGGAATGGAGGAATGGGGTACAATTATAGCTACTGTTATACTACCATCCTTCCATTCCCTACTAACCAAAGGTAGGTCGTTAAGGACATCATGAAACGGAATCTTCTAGCATCACCGATATCACGAAAGGAATGCTTGTAGTAATCATCACCATACCGGCAGTGGCACGAAGTGATGAGAGACACATAATCTGAAGAGTAATGATTGTAATTGAGATGCGCCATCCTCCCCACTTCGGTGGCACGTTCCCCTCCATCCCTGAAGTCTAGAAGGCCGTTTTCAAGCACAAAATCTTCAACAGACAGGGCGGGGTTCTCAGCAACTTTAGAATTACGCTGACCTGAAACCCGACAGTCTTTCAGACTCGAAATTGGACGGGCAGAGTCGTCCAAGCTTCCAGAAGCGGATCCACTCCCGAACTTTGTCCACAGCTTCCTTCGGATTTCATGCCAGAGCCACGGGGGCCCGTAACAACGTTGAACAAGCTTCTGGGACAAAGATGCCTCCACTACAACTGGATAAAAGCTCATAAGTAAAGGATAAGGGTAAGCACTGTGGCTCCTGCGTTAGACTGCTCTGTTCGGCACTTCGCAACGAACGCTGTCTTGGCCAATGAAGACTTGAAAGCCAAACTCTAAATGCAGTTTCGAAACCTGTCCCGACTGAACCCCAATAACTGAACCATAAACTCACAACTCTGAGCCCGGCATCCCAAGACCACGCCCCAAACCCCAAACTTAACCCGTACTTCCGGCGAAGACGTCTCCTCCTGAGGTTCTGCAGCAGCCAGCGCCGCAGCGCAGCGGCGGTGGCCGCGCGTGCAGGCCAGAAGCAGCGCCGAACGGCCTTTGGCAAACGTGAGAAGGT
Organism: Symbiodinium sp. clade A Y106; assembly: GCA_003297005.1. Classification (NCBI taxonomy): domain Eukaryota; class Dinophyceae; order Suessiales; family Symbiodiniaceae; genus Symbiodinium; species Symbiodinium sp. clade A. The sequence goes on along the minus strand of BGNK01003458.1, from coordinate 33,867 downwards.
CGGGTCATCGGCCATGGTCTTGCGCAGAACAGGTCGGTATTCATATTCGGCCCGTCGGTCGGTTCGAAACCAAAACCAAAGTAAAAGCATCTCAAAGAGCAACGATCAGCCACGGCATCCGAATCTCAGAGGCATGGATCATTTGGAGGTAGCAAGGGCACGAAGGAGCTCGCTTTAGCAGCAATGTGAGGAAACGCTCAGCCGCTAGGGAAAAGGCCGAACATGCGCTAAATCCCCTTGCTTGCCCCTGTTTGGGATGGTTGGTCTGAGGATGCGATTGTTCTATACCCCCCTTAGAACCATAATAAAAAAAATATTTCTAATATTCTCTTGGGTTATATATAAACAAAAATAAAAAATCCTAAGGAAACCATAGTGTTAGGTCCGAAAGCACTAACCTGAAAGGCCCATGCTCCGACATCTTCTCATCACCACCGGCTTTCAGGACGTACTTAGGCTTCGGAGTGAGACCACGATGATCGCAGGAGCATCTAACAGCTGATAAGTTTAGGCATCCTCAACAGGTTCTGCAGAAATGGGACAGCAAAAAACCAGATTATAGAACCCTTACAGATCGCTTCTACGTCCCTGCAAGATTCAATGCCCTGACGGGAACTCCGAAACGGATCCGAACGAACACGGAGTCAATCCGAGATCAATACACTGTAAACTACTCACCCAAAGCACGATTCTAATGACAAAGGCACCTATCGTAAATCACCTGCAAAACCCTCCCTGTCCTAAGCCCCTTGACTCTTGTAACTGCTTTGATTCCGAGGAGCCCAAGCTGTCACTCTGCTCTGCAGAAGCACCACGCTGGAGCAGCGCCTTGGCACGCGTTCCGCGCTGTATCAAGGCTTTATAGGAGCTCGGGGTTCAGAGATCGTTGCGGTTTGGGAGTTAAGGCTTAAGGGTTCGTGGTTTAAGGGTTTGGGGGTTTAGGGATTCGGACAGCCCAGAGAAAGATCCGAGAACCTTTCGTAAAAGGCTGTTGGTAATGCCTCGCACCGAAGTCTTCGCCAGCCCTTCATCGTGTTTCCACACCCACGCCAGCCCTAATGCTAGCTAAGAGGAAAAACTCGGGAGAGCTTTAAGTAAACCCAATGAAGTTGACCCTCAACAAACCAACTCCCAGCCTCCAGAAGCTCTGCCTGACCGTCCCGGGCCGACCACACCACCTCAGCTGCGGCTCGCATCTTCGAAACGACGCAGTCCGTCGGAATCTCCAGGAAGCTGACGAAGCAGAGCTCCGGTCAAAGGGAGCCCGTGATCTGGGGCTGTTTCAACGCGTAGATCCCAATCAGCACCACACTGCGTATGCCAACAAGGCAGCCCACCCCCCCCCACCCCCNCCCCCCCTTTTCGAACTGCAGTCAAAACACAAAACAAGAAATGCAATTATCTTGCATATCTGTCTCGGGACCTACAGCAGGAGTAGTAGTAACCGTAAAGATGATAGTAGCAATTCCATACTAAGGATAAGTAGCCCCTCTGTCAGCATGGGTATACATACATACATACATCCATCCATGCATGCATGCATGTATACATACGTACAGAATGTACAGACTGTTTTTACTTCGAACATCCCCCCCCCCAGAAATAATGGCCTATACAAAATACTGCATAGCAAACCCTAAACTGTAAAGTTTTGAGTGTACGATACAGATCGAGGGGGCTCCAAAGAAACCCAGTGTGGATGTCATCCAGGTTGGACCATGGATGATCTTTTCTCGGAACATGGACGTAATTACATATGCTTCGGGGTGGGTGATCACGGTCGGGCCAGATGCTCTCTGAAGGGAGAAAACCAAGGACGTCATCATGTTTGGGCCAAGGGTGTTCTCTTGTCAGAACGGATTGGACCATGGACGTCGTCAAGGTTGGGCCATGGATCTTCCTTTTCAGAATGGGCTAGACCATGGACGTCATCATGCTTGGGGGTGGGAGGAGGGAAACAACCTAACCTAACACTAACCTAAACCCGAAGCCCAGCTTCCCCTGATGAGGGGACCTAAACCCAAGAAGAACGACTAAGGCTGGGCCCCTAAACCCGACCTAGCCCGCTTTCCCCTAAAATTTGGGGAGCAAGGCCCTAAACCCTATNAAAATTGGGGACCTCGGCGAAACCCTATGCCTGGTTTCCCCCTTCGGGGGGCCTAGGCAGGTATGTCCTAAACCCTAAACCAAACCCTGAAACGAAACCACCCCCACACGCAAACCGCACCCTAGAAACCGGGGGGGAGGGTGGAGGTGGGGGGGGGAAGTTTGAGCCAGTCTATACACGTCTGTGCACACACGTCTGTACAGAAACATGCCAGACAAGGCGGGAAAGCATTTTGGCCGGGGTGACATGAAAGCCTGGCTATCACCGGTAATGATCCCTGCCTGCGAAGTGTAATGAGTGTATGGTATTCCTGCGCATACTGCGGTTGCGCAGGATGGGCCTGGAGACCAAATCCTTCGGGAAAGGCCTCGGGACCAAATCCTGAAGGCAGCGCCTCGGAAGAGACCTTTAAGGAAGGGCGTCGCGACAAAATCTGGCCCTGGATACTGTTGGCCCTTGGTACTGGGCGCGGCACCCCAATTACCTTTTGTCGGCATCACCTGTGCAAGAATACACACTGCTGCCAGAGATGCAAAGGCATGGAGCGGTGAGCAGCAGAGTGGACGATGCCTACTCTCAGCATTTCGAGTCCAGTANCAATTACCTTTTGTCGGCATCACCTGTGCAAGAATACACACTGCTGCCAGAGATGCAAAGGCATGGAGCGGTGAGCAGCAGAGTGGACGATGCCTACTCTCAGCATTTCGAGTCCAGTATATTCGCCAGGCGTCCAGCATGTGACTTGACAAGTGCACTTGCAACCTCGACCCCAGAAGCCCCCGAGAGTTGGCACCGTGTTGCCTCTTTCCGGCGTTCACATGAAGCACAGAGGCCATCAAAGTTCTGTGAACCCATATCTGATGCGAAAGCAACGAAAACATCCATGCAGCAGGCATGGATGTCTGTCCCCCAAACAACCACAACCATTTTAGGGGGGGTTGAGGGATGGGGAGGATGAAAGCAAAAGGAATTCTGCAATGCTAGCGTTCAGGAGCTGTGGAGCCAAACACAACGGCAGTCGACGCTTGTCGAGTGTCCTGTCATGGGCTTCGAGAGAAGAGGAGCTGGCGAACATGTGTGACGCGGCAGCCGTGCAACTTCCCGGGCCAGGCAGGGGTCACGCGATACTCGTGCGATCGATCAAATTCGATATCTGGTTCTGCAAACATGCGCTAAGCAGCACCGCACTGGTGCAAAACCATCAGCTCTGGAGTCAAAGCAAAAGTATGGTGGTAACCGCGGCATCGGTTTCGTGTCTCGGCTNGATATCTGGTTCTGCAAACATGCGCTAAGCAGCACCGCACTGGTGCAAAACCATCAGCTCTGGAGTCAAAGCAAAAGTATGGTGGTAACCGCGGCATCGGTTTCGTGTCTCGGCTACTGCCCCAGTTACCACCTGGTGTGGTGCCCTGCTCACCTACTACTCCGGTCCAGGTCTTACAACCCAATTGACCAGTGCCCACCTCTCGACAGAACCTACGAGTGGGAACGAAGAAAACTTCCAGCGGACCGAAGTGGAAACATACTCAGCTTGGCACCTGANCTCCGGTCCAGGTCTTACAACCCAATTGACCAGTGCCCACCTCTCGACAGAACCTACGAGTGGGAACGAAGAAAACTTCCAGCGGACCGAAGTGGAAACATACTCAGCTTGGCACCTGAGGAAATCCGGGGACCCCCGAGACTCTGCTAACAAAACGCTGTAATTTCGAACAACTTCACATAAAGTCACGGCCACGAGGCTCACACTTCTCAGAGCTTGAAAGGCTATTTCTCAGAGCTTCAAACAAGCGGCTCGGCGATTTCTCACAGCCTGAAAGACCCGGGTTCGTGGTTTCTCAAAGCTTGAAACACGTGGGTCGGAGATATCTCCGAGCTTGCAGCAAATGGATCGGCGATTTCCCAGAGCTTAAAAGAACTACCTCGGCGGTTTCTCACAGCTCGCCGATTTCTCAGAGGGCGTGATTCGGCTGTGGCGCGGTTCTGATTCGCCTGGCTGTGATCAGAGCAAGCAGACATACCGGCTGTGACTCGGCTGTGATGTGGCTGTGATTGAGCGGGCGAATTCTGTAAACCTCAATCAAATGGATCGGCGATACTCAGGGCCTGGTACAAGTGAATTGGCGATTTCTGACAGCTTGAAACAAGCGGACTGGCGATTTCTCAGAGCTTGAATCAAGTGGACCGGCGATTTCTCAAAGCCAGAACCAAGCGGGTTGGGAAATTCTCAGGGCCTGAAAACAAGCGGATCACCGATTTCTCACAGGGGGTGATTCGGCTGCGATGTGGTTGTGATTCGCCTGGCTGTAATCTAATCTGAGCAATCAGGCAAACCTGAATCGGTCACTGTTCGTGTAACGCTTTCTCATACCTTGAAACAAGTGGATTGTGGATGGGCGGTTTCTCAAAGCTTCAGCAAATAAAAAAAGGGCCGGCGATTTCTCAGAGGCTGTGATTCGGCTGTGCTCGGCTGGCGGACGCTGAAAACCTCAATCAAATGGATCGGGATGGAAAAGACAACTACAAAGGCCTTCCAGTATGGGGGG
>BGNK01003458.1:15090-29077 GCA_003297005.1 Symbiodinium sp. clade A Y106 | reverse complement strand
AGGTCGCAGAAACCGGCGGCGATAACAAGCTGATCAAACCAAGAGCATGCTCATATGAAATCAAGTCGAACCCGAGATCTCCGAACCCTGCGCAGCACTGACATCCACCCAGCAACACCTTGAGACCTGCACTCGACGAGGTACCATTCTGCGGCAGCTTTGTAAACCAAACAAACCTCAACCTCGGAAGCCCCCGGTTGGAGAATCTGCAACCCTCGGCCCAAGTCCCAAACCAAAGCGCCTTTCAGTTCGCAACACCGAGCGACCGCCTTCCGACAATGTACTGCGAGGTCGCTTCCACGCTCCGAGGACCTCTCTGCTCAGTTCAGCGGCCCTTGCCTTTATAGTGAACCCCGGAAAGTTGGAACATGGTTTTTGGAGGATTAACGCTGGGATCCCCTATACTTTACCTTAAGGCCATGAGGATATTGATGTTCCAACTTTCTGGCTTCTACTGTAGGGATTCGGGTATCTGTCTCTGGCAACCTGGGTCATGGTTGTGTTGGGACAGAGACGCCACTAGGCACTGCGGGCGGAGTCAGATCTAAGCGATGTCGGGAAGATTTGAGGCACCTCGAGGCCGTTCATAGTTGCGCTCGATCGGGCGACAGCTTTGCATCCCATGGGTCGACAGTTCTAGGAGCGGTTCGAGGCTTTCAAGCGCAAGGCAGTTTTAGAAACTGAATAGCCAGTCACCATGTAGCCGCAATATGACGTAAACCGAAGCCTTACTTCCAGCATCAAAAGCCGAAGCAGAGAAGGTGACTGCTGGCTCAAAGCTCAAGCGCGGGCATTGGGCTTCTAAAGCTCCAGCATTCTCCACACCCTAAACATTCCGCAACCTGGATTTTTGTGGAGAGTGGCAGAAGCTGTCCGGCGATGCGGTAGCGCCCTTGGAACGCCAAACATGTGAACTTGGGACTTCGACAGCAGGTCCAGGTTGACCACAGCAAACAGTTATGCTTCTGCAGTTTAGAACGCCATCTACGTCCGGAGGTTGGGTGAAGCTAGGGTTTAGGGTTTAGGGTTAAAACTCAGGAAGAATGGATCTCGAAGAGCTTAATTGGCTGAGATCTTGCAGGCGGGGCATGGCACTTCAGACAAAAATGGACATGCCTGCCCGCTTATAGCACCCCGAATGCAAAATCTTCTTCCACACATCATACCCCAAGTGGGGTTGGCTTTGCAGCAAGGGGAGGGGGAAGAGGTTGGACATAGACGCAGGGCCATAAGCCGTCTTGAATAAAACACCACCGGAAGCCGGAGACACCCCCTTCGAACTCAGCAGCCTCATGACCAGACCAGACCTTGCCTGCTCCACCTTGCAAGCGGAAAAACCTTGAAGCACCTTTCATCTCAACCAAAAACGACAAGCTCTGACTCTCCAGCCACGGGACGGTGCAGCAAGAGCCTGGGCACCAGGAGTCCAACAGACATTGGCAAGGGCCGGCTTTTGGTGCTAAGCCGGTTGTTGGAAGGGATTGCAATTCGAGGTTTCGAGGTTCGAGTTCATCGGGTTAAGGACTCCAGGCTTGCAGCTCCTGTCGTCTGCAGATTTCTTTCTAGAAGAGGTATGCGCTGCTGCATCTCCGACATGAGCCCGGCAGAAAAAGATGGGGACTTTCTTTTCGAGTCGCCTTGCCATGGAGCCCTGAAGTCTTGGTTTAGGGTCGGGGGTTCTGGTTCTGCTCGGTCGGGTTGCGCTGAAGTGCAGGGGTCTCGGGATCGAGGCTCGCGGAGTTCTAGTGACTTCGAGCTCCGAGTGCGACTTTCGCGTCACGTGGAGCTTCTGAAAATTGCTGCGGCGCCCATCTTTCAGGATGCACAACTTAATCCCTTGTTTACTGAAGCTCCTATTTGCCCCAAGCCCGTTCTTCTCGCGTGCCTGAAACCTGGTAACTGCTTGGAGGCCCTTTCGACTTAGTAAGTCTACTTAGTATCCCCTAGAAACCCTATTATAATCCCCCATAACCCACCTTACTAACCCTACTTACTAAGTCAAAAGGGCCTCCAAGTGAAAGCCTCAGCCCGAAAGAGTGCTGGCCAAGGCTGATACAAGTCCAAGTAGTGGAGGCAGGGCCATTGCAAAAGAAGGAGCTCGAATTCTGTGTGTATATTATATGTGTATATATATATACACATGTAGATAGACTTCAATTTAGATTCAGATAGAGATTCAGGAACGAAACAAGGTTTGCGAAGGCCCTGCAACGACGGGTATTTGCGGTGGAATCGGCGTGCACATAACTCGCAACGACTATTATCCTGAAACCTTCTGAGACAGACCCGGGTGCTATGCGAAGTCTCATGTCAATAACAACACCTGCCTGCAAGGCCTCAAACCGGAAAGCCGTGTCACCTGCACCTTGAAATCGTACCGAACTGATGCATAAACTCATACGCCGCGACATACACTGCCTGTGCACCCTGCACCCATAGAACTTTATCTGGAGCGCAGATCCACTACGTTGCCGGTCTCGCTGCCGAGCGGGTCCAAGTCAAAGTAAGCCTGAAGGGAGAGTGCGAGAGATGCTTCAACCACTAGCATGCAATGTGGCTGGGGACGTATCTCTTTCTACGATGTACTTGCATGTGGATCACAGGAAAAGGACTATTACAAGACTCGGGTGGAGGTTTCCTCCAGCAGTTGTACAGAGGAACTAGCCCGAAACCCCAAACGCATGATGTAGGAGCGGTGTCATCAATTTCTGATGCTCATGTAGCTGACTTCTAGAGAGGACATCGATTGGAGGTCCTCCGGCGTGCTCAGCCAGAATCACTTGCTGGGTTAGGCCCCTACATAGTGATGGTGGCATAATAAGCATGTACAGGTCAAGTAGCAGTACCCCTTGTGGTCACCGTTGGTTGTTGGGGGCGTTACCGAATTTACATAGCGCGGTGCTGTTGACGGACAAGGCCCGGCATTGCCCTAAGTACCCGAAGTTTTGACAACTTGTAGTATGTTCCCTACGACGGTCAGTGAAGGTTGTTGTCTATCCGCCGTAGGTGCGGGGACTAAACGGCCCATGTATAACTGCGCCATACTCCCTACGATCCTCAAAAATGCTGTAAGTATTACGGAACCTTTCGGTCACCCATCCAAGAGCTTAGAAAGGCCCGTAAAGCGCACATCGCAACTGTCTCTTATTAAGGAGCTGGGCTTCAGGGATAAACTGCAGCAGTCCGCCGATGCGGACAGGGTCCGGGGTAAGTTCCTTTGCGATGACTGGAGATTCTAGCCAACATTTCAACCTGATCTCGTCAACTCGCCACACGAAACGTTTGGGATCAGCGGCTGCTGAATTCGATTGCCAGTAGGTCGGGTAAAGACAAGTACAGCCAACATCTTGTTTAAGTAAACTTGTGGATGCTTCAAACGAAGTGGATACTCAACTCAAAGCCCTTACAAGCGCGTCCATATTCACAATTATCCAACCGATGCTCCAAGGCCTTAAGCTACTACGAAACGCAAAAACCCAGGTTTGGGTATGCTCATTCTTGTCCGCGGATACTTTGGATTCGGTTTTCAGACCTCTGGCCTCGTAGGCATCGTCGGTCAGCAAGCGCCAGACCTGCTGCGAGAGCAGTAGCTCCCAACATCTGGGGTCGTGGCTCCAAGTCGAAAGGATCTCCGAACCAAATTTCAATCCTTGCCCAAACAAATCGCGAGCACCGCACCAAGGACTGTAAGACACACAGCTCTGCTCTAAAATGACCTCACTGAGAAGACCCCTAAACACAAGGATTTTGACTAGGGACGAAGGGGCCCTTCCAGGCAACCTTGATCGTGACACCTTTCTCTGGAGGCGGTCATTTGGGCGAAAACTGCATGACAAGTCTGATAGAAAACCCTTGCACAGCACAACAAAGTTCTTCTTTATAGACCTCATGAAGCCTCTAAAAAGGCCCCCAAAGACCTTCGCGCAGCCCGTGGGATAACTTCCCTTTCCTTCCCTTCCTTAAAGGAGAAGCCCTTGCAGGGAACCCCACTTTAGAAGCCTAGATACCCTGAAGAGGGGAGAAGCCCATGGGCACTTCCTCAACTAAACCCTAATCCCTACGGTAAACCCCAAATCCAAAAGAGAAATCTCCCTTTTGGGTACTTCCTCCAAAACTTAGTTGTTGAGTTCAGGTCTGAGTTCATAAGCCCCCCAAAGTGCACACTTTCGGTTTCATAGTGGAAATATTATCCCCAAAAGTGTAAAGTGTATCCACTCAGCTACTAAGAAAGCCCCTAAGCAACCCTTAAACCCCTTAAACCCCCTAGAACCCTAAAAACCCGTAAGCCCTAAACCCTTACACCCCCTAAACCCCAAGGAGAAAGCGCCCCCTTTGGGGGGACTTCGCCGAGCGCTCGGAAGTCTCGAGCGCCGCCTCGCCGGCCCCTCGCTTTGCGATGGCCATCTGCAACCTAAGAGGGTTTAGGGGGCGTTTAGGAGCTTTGGGGGGTTTTAGGGTTTAGGGGGTTTAAGGGTTTCAGGGTTTTAGGGGGTTTTAGGGCTTAGGGGTTTAGGGTTGAGGGGTTTTGGGTTTAGAAGGAAGTTGAGAATCGGTAGAAGACACCCAAAAGGAACCTTTCAAGAGCCTCGTCCTAGTCAAGAACGGTATAGGTCCCCTTATACGAGTCTGCAACCGAAAGAAGTGCTCTCTAAAGGTTCATAAAACGCGAACGGTATAAGTATAAGTCCAAAAAACACCCTATGAGGGGAAGACAAGAGAGAGAAGAAGTATAATCCCCCGAAGAAATGTAAGGGTCTAAGTACCTAATTATCATATACTCTCCAAAACAGCAACCTACAAAACTACTATCATAAACCCGAGTACCCGATTATTGGGTCCTTTGGACCCTTAGGGGAACCCTATAGGTTTGGGGTTTGAGGGGTTCAAGATTTCGACAGGTCTTGCTCGTAAAAGGAGTACTATGCAACCCTTTGGACACCCCAGCTATCCCAGTTCGTATGAACAAACCCCCTCATGTTACCGAAGCCACTTTGCCAGTGCCAGCTGCTTTGCTTCAAACTCGGCGGTGAGATCTGGCCGCATTTGTTGATGGTAGAAGCTGCGTGGAACTGAAGTAGGCTTCTTATCAAAATGTTTGAAGCTGTGCAGCCTGAAACCAGCTTTCCACGAAGCACCTAGAGGATCTAAGCGAGGCCGCCGTTTCGAATGCGGGGCTTAGCTGTTTCCAACAGTGAGACACTGCTGAAAGACCTGACTCGCACCAGCAACCCGAGAGCTGCAAACCCTCTCGGGCCAGGGTGTAGGGGAGCCCGAAGGTGGAACGACCCCATACACTCCTGACTCTCAACTCCCCAACCTCTAACTGCTTGCCTGAAGCCAGAGGCCCGAGAAGCATACCATCCTAAACCTGAAGCATAATCACCACCCAACCCCCCCAACCCTAAACCCTAAACCCTAAACCCTAAACCCCNCCACCTCACACCACCCCGCGAGAGAGCAAGCCCCCAAGAAGCAACCCACCAAAACCCGAAAAACAACCCCCCCCCCCCCCCCCCCACCCCAAACCCCAAACCCCAAACCCCAAACCCCCCCCCCCCCAAAAAAAAAAAAAAAAATCGAAAGCCTCCCCCTTACACTTTGACCCACACTCTGGCCTTTCTCAGCAGCCTCGACCTCCGCAGCAGCCGCTGGCTCTGGGGGCGGGGCCTCGGCTGCACTGTGCTTGTTTAGGGTTTAGGGTTTAGGTTTAGGGTTTAGGGTTTAGGGGTTCAGGACTGAGGTTAGACGGTTAGACACAAAAAAAGCGCGATCCCAAACCTAAACTCCCAAGCGTCCATCTATGCAAATTAGTGATTGCAATCAAAGCTGCGGAGAACTCAAATCTACGCAGACAGGTACAACCCAAGAGATTTCAGTGTTCTACGCCTTGAGATCTTCGGGATTGGGGCTTCTAGCTCGACGATGAGGGAACAGCACCACCACCACCACCGCCACCACCACGATTACTACTACTTCTTCTAGTAGCAGTACAAATACTAGGACTAGTGCTAGTACTAGTAGTGGTACTACTGCGCTGCAGCTAGTACTACAGCTACTACTGCTGCGACAACCCCCACAACCACACAACTTCCTTGACGTGCTGCTGGCTCTTCGTCCCTCATCAGTGCCTCACGGTCGAGCTTCCAGTGCTCAAGCCATGCCTCCACCTCCCGGGCTTCAGGACAGTGGGGGCCTGAATAATTATGAGCATCGGGTTGCACTATACAGCAATTACAGAGCGAGCAGCCAAAGAGATTGTCCTCATTCAAAACAGCCACGACATGTGTCCATGTAAGTCTTGAGATTTCATGGCCTGTTGTTAAGCGGAGCAACACTGATGCGGGCACTTGAAGCCAGGACTGTGGAACAAGCTGAAGGCCCTAAACCCTAAACCCTAAACCCTACCCTGTGGACCACCCAGGCTTCAGGCCAAGACTCGTAAGCCCTTGCAATAAGCCTGAAAAACCGCACACTACCATGGCCATAATCCCCAGGTCCGAGATTCTGAGTCCCAAAAGTCTAAACCCTGACCTTTTGAAACCCGGAAGTCCCAAGACCCAAATTTTACAGATGGCTAAATAGTTAGAAAGATAGATATCTATATATATATCTATGTATATATATATATATATTACGACATACCAGGACCGACACTACCAATTGATTCTCCTACTTGAAGGGGCAGGGGACTTAGTAAGTAGGTTATAAGTAGAGTTATAAGTGCCCTAAATGGAGTTACCCTAATTATAACCCTACTTATAACCAACTTNGGGCAGGGGACTTAGTAAGTAGGTTATAAGTAGAGTTATAAGTGCCCTAAATGGAGTTACCCTAATTATAACCCTACTTATAACCAACTTACTAAGTCCCCTGCCCCTTCAAGTAGGCCCTTTCTTCTTGTGGCCTGGGGCTGTTTCGGCTCGGAGTCCCAGGCGCCAGCTCGCAACAGCACCCCGAGACACCTCAGGGTTTAGGGTTTAGAGTTTAGGGTTTAGGGTTTAGGGGTTTAGGGGTTTAGGGTTTAGGGTTTAGGGCTTAGGGGTTTAGGGTTTAGGGGTTTAGGGTTTAGGGGTTTAGGGTTTAAGGTTTAGGGTTTAGGGGTTTAGGGTTTAGGGGTTTAGGGTTTAGGGGTTTAGGGTTTAGGGGTTTAGGGTTTAGGGGTTTAGGGGTTTAGGGTTTAGGGTTTAGGGTATAGGGGTTTAGGGTTTAGGGGTTTAGGGGTTTAGGGTATAGGGTTTAGGGTTTAGGGTTGCCCGCCCGCATCCAAGGCCCCTGAGTCACTCTGCTGTGTTGATATACACGTGTATGCGTATGTATGCATATATGTATGTGTGTACATCTACATATATATATATATAGACATACATATGTATATATATATATATACATATACATGTACAATATATGGGCAGCTAGAGATGACAATGCACAATTCCTAAGGTTCTTCACGACTTCCGGCTTTAGCCTCTGCATCCCTGCGGTCCCTGCGTCTCCCTGTGGCCAGGCCGCTTCTTTCGCCCGGCGACGGCCGCAGCTTGGAGCGGCGTTCGACCCGAGGGATCCTGGAGGGAAATCATAGGGACCCTTAGGAGTTTAGGGTGTAGGGTTTGGGGTTTAGGGTTTGGGCGTGGGGGGGACAGGGGGCAGGGAGCCTTAATGCCCATAATAAGGACCTAATAAGGCCTATTTAGGGAAGTATAGTCCCCTACCCCCCTCGATCCCCCTTACCCCCCCCTTAAGGGTCCCTAGGAGGAAAGGAGGGCCCACTAGGGTCTGCTTCTTTGGGGTTTAATGTAGAGGCCTGAATGGTTCTAACCATTTTGGGGCAACATTTTTTCCCCCAGTATGTTTAATGGCAGAATGGTAGAAGGGCCTGAAGCTTGTTGTTACTTTGTGGTTTAGTGGGCTGGATGGTTTTGGGTTTCAGGGTTCTCTGGGTTGGGGCCTGAGAGTGCGAAGCTAGGTTCCCCTGATACACTGTGTACAGCCTATGGGCTGATTGAGGGCACAGCTGTTAATCCACATGATTTTGGTCTGCTGCTTGCCTTCCACATGAGAATCCTAGCTCCAACACCCATCCATGCATCGAGACACTCGACACCGAGAACCGATGAACATAAACCCCAAGCTGTATGTTCTGCATCTTCGAGCCTCGGGAAGGCCTTGAATGCTACTGTGGGGCTCTCTTTGTGTCAAGGATCAGCAGGCCAAGCAGGAAGGTTCAGGGTAAGTTACAGTTGTCTTGGATTTTGCAATGCGCAGCAGCTTTCGCAGGTTGTCGTAGCAAACCTCGGGCCTTGAACTTTGGGTTTGTAGGAGCCTCCGGAATCGGCTTACCTTCCCTTTTCCACGCAACAAGAACCTCGAGAGCTCCCCAAGTCTACACGTACAGTTTTCCTAGGTTCCTGAGTAGCCCCATTACAATAAGGGTACCCTTTTTCTTACTATTCGGTTTTAATAAGGGGACCCTAAAAATAAAAAGGGCAAAAGGGTAGCACTCAGGAACCTAGTTTCACGATGAAGGCCTCAGGCTTCCGGACTTCGGGCTCTTTCCGCCGGCTTCTCCAACCCCGAGTTACACACTTCCCAGCCTGCTGAAGCCTAGTCGCCGAGCTCCTTGGCTCTCAAGATGGCTGACCTTTACCTACAGTCTCCATTGTAGTTCCTTTTTGGGGTTACCTTATAGGATCCTAATTTTGTATTTGGTTCAACCAAAAAAAGGAACTACAATGGTAGTAGAAGCCAGAAAGTTGGAACATGGCTTTAGGAGGATTAGTGCTAGGATCCCTTATACTTTACCTTAAGGGCATGAGGATAATGATGTTCCAACTTTCTGGCTTCTACTTTAATGGCTATCACAGACTGTTATCGATACCACAAAAAGCGGATTAGGCCTTACCTACTCAGCCACTACGAAACCTAAATGCTTTGCCCCACCCCAAAAGCTCCAAAGCCCAACCCTCCTCCGAGGTCGTAGATGTGCCGAGGGAGAGCAGTTGCTCCAGGATGCTCACCTTCGGAAAATGTTCAACATTGCTTGAAGGAGCTCGAGGCAAGGGGTTGAAGGTTCAAGATGACTACAAAGGGTACTGAGGGTTCTTATCTCCTGGGGTTCTCGAGGGCTCAGCGAGTCTAGCTTTCCGTTTTGGGGGCCTGGGCTTTCTTGGAGATCTTATCGTTTCTTTGGGAATCTTATGACTTGGTCTTGTGGGTCTTCGGGCTTGAGGGCTTTCGGCTGTGGAATCTCGCCCCAAAGCCTGAGATGCCTCTGCCCTCAGATTGAACTTTTAGCCATGTTCTTGTTTCCAGAGTGATGCTGGTTTGGGATCCATCCAACAGCACTCTAGTCAAGAGAACCCACCCCCCATATAGAGGTCTCTTCAGCATCAGCTGCAAGTCTTCAACTTTGCATGCGAAGCCCACCTAGACTATACTTCCTTGCACTCAAGGGTGATCAAGTTTTAAGTTTAAGCAGCAGAACATGAAGAGTGCCTCAAACATCAACCGCAGACAGAAAGCTTTAGGCCACAATGCCAATCCCGAAAACAGCAGATTCACCACAACCCCCTCGTAACTGAACGTAAGCCAAGCAAACTACCCATTGATAAACACAGCTTCCACGAGTTCTCCGGCTATTACCAACGTCGTGGCTCTACATGTCGCAGCCCTAACTTTACCCTTACCCCGAAACCGCAAACCCGAAACCGCGAAGCCCGTGAACCCCAAAACTCTGAACCCCAAAACTCTGAACCCTAAACCCTAAACCTTAAACCCTAAACCCCCTGAAACCCTACTAAGTGGAATCCTGAGCCCTGGCACCTGGCCATGTTGTGCCGCCCAGGCCAAAGCAAATCGAGATTTCTGCGGAAGACAGGGTTTGATATCTTGTTCTTGCTCCTTGAGTCTGTTCGCGTTTCAGTAGGGCTTCAGAAGATTGATCTCCGTGATAGTTTCGTTGAACGGACCTATTTGAAGGAGCATTTGCCAGGATGGGATAATTCTGGTGCAAATGCTGTCAGCGCCTGTGGTCTTCTGGCTGTCTGCATCAGTTGCCTTACGTTGCTCTTGAATGCTACTTGCGTCTTGTCGCTTCTTGCGTTTCAGAGTTTGGGTTTCCAGTTCGGGCTTAGAGGTTTGGGGGCTTGGTCCGGTCTGGTGCTTACGGTTCGGCTAACTGGGGCGGAAACCTCATGGTGTTAAGATATACGACTACCCGGGTTTGGGGCTTTAGGACTCGTAGACCCGTAGGGTTTGAAGACTCCCAAACCCCAAACCTAAAACCCTAAAGACTAAGGGTTCTCAGGATCTTGGGTTTAGGTAGTTGAGGTGATCTCCGAGCTTGAGGCATGTAATGTAGGGTCCTTATAACCGTTAGAATAGGGTTTTTTTGGGGATATTATACTAGAATTCTAATAAGGAACCCCTAAAACCCTATTCTAATCCCGTAAGGCCCCTACAGTAATCCGTGGGAAGCGCCAAACAACTGAATCTCTGAAGCTAAAGCCCAGAGGCAACACGGTTTAGGGTTTAGGGTTTAGGGTAACACATTTCCAACTTGACGATCGGGGCATCCAGAATCATGTCAACGAGAATGTTAGGGCCTGTCTTCATAGTACATCTACACCACTACTACTACTACTACTACTACTACTGAGTATTCAGAACCTTACCTTGCCCGCAAGTCCCTTCCGAGCGGAGCCTGCGCCATCTTCTCCACCTGCAAGGCTGAAATTTGGGACCGGTAGGGGCACTGTAGATCGGTTTTTACAATATGTACGGATTTTGCAACTGAGAGTCTAAATCGCGATGCTCGAGTTCCTGGAACTGGAGCTGGAACTGGTTGGCTTCTGAATTTAGTGTCTTGGTTTTGGGATAACTCGCTTGGATGGCCTCCCCGGATTCTAAGTCCGAGAACCCGAAATCTACTGCAGGCTGTGGTGTAGTGTTGACCCCTAAACATCCCCAAACCTAAACGCTGTTCTCATAAGGACTATAACAAGCGGATCAGACATTTGAAGGGGGTGGAACCTTTACCGATGCAAACCACAAAATTCAAGAGCTGACACCCTTTGCGAGTGTAGCTCGCCAACCGCTCCTCGAAATCCATATGAAGCACCACGGCTAGCGCTCTCGGCCCTGACAATCCCTCATCCATTGATCCATGAACTTGGCGAGTAGGTTACTTGCGGCTTCTTACTTTCTGAAACTCGCAAGTTGCTGAAGTGAAGCCGCAAAGCCCCGGGGCCATGCAAATCCGGCCCCTTGAGAGGGTTATGCGAAGCTGTCTTGCAGTCCAGTGCTGTCTGCTTCGCGTGCCCAGGCCACCACAGAGCCTTTACCGAGGATGCACCGCCCTGCCAGAGCCTCCAAAACCCCTTAATTAAGGAATATACCTTAAATTATATTAGGATCCCTTATATGATTTAAGGTATATTCCTTAATTAAGGGGTTTTGGAGGCTCTGGGCTACTGTCACCACCAGAGTCGAGGTCACCCCAACCGACCACTGATCCATCACCAAGCATTGCAGCAACTGCCCATTCAAGCAGCTCGGAGCTGTTGCACATTCTTCAGCTTGGCCCTGTGCCGCACTGCAGTCGCCACCGCGGGCTGACCACTGATCCATCGGACAGGATTGCAGCAAACGCCCGACTCGAAGCTTGGATCTGTTGCACATTATTTAGCTGGCCATGTACTGCACTGCAGTCGCCACCAACGGCGGGGTCACCCCAAGTGACCACAGATCCATTACCCAGAAGTGCAGCAAACGCATAACGTGAAGCTTGGATCTGCTGCACGTCTCGCAGCTGATCCTGTACGGCACTGCTGTCACCACCAAAGTTGGGGGCACCCCAGGTGACCACGGATCCATTACCCAGAAGTGCAGCAATTGCATAACCTGAAGCTTGGATCTGCCGCACATTCGTCAGCTGATCCTGTACCGCACTGCTATCGCCACCATAGTCGGCATCACCCCCCAGGTGACCACTGATCCATCGGCCAGGATTGCAGCAAATGCCCGGCACGAAGCTCGGATCTGTTGCACATTACTCAACTGGCCAAGTACTGCACTGCAGTCGCACACCCTTATTGGAAACACCCCAGGCGACAAACCTGTCACCCCGGAGGGCGGCGAAG
Source organism: Symbiodinium sp. clade A Y106 (assembly GCA_003297005.1). Classification (NCBI taxonomy): domain Eukaryota; class Dinophyceae; order Suessiales; family Symbiodiniaceae; genus Symbiodinium; species Symbiodinium sp. clade A. Next base: position 16,940 of record BGNK01003458.1, on the reverse strand, counting down.
GCGTGACTGGAGCCTTCGGCCTCTCCTAGCGGCTTGAACTTGGACTTTGCTCACATGGGAGTTTCCGAAGATAGGGTACCCTAATCTAGTACCCTAAATAGTAGGGTCCTTATTATAACGACCCAAAATTAAGTTCGCTTCGGTAATGGTTTCGGCTCCGTCGAGGACCTCGCCAGAAGAATTCAGTGGCCTCCTTCTACCTGTGCCCAGAGCACTCTGGGCACAGTGCTTCAATGTCTCAACAAGTGCATCCGCCTCCACGTTCAAAGGTTTCTTCTTGCCACGCAGAAGATGCACATCCACGGAAATCAACATGGCATCGTAAGAAAAGCAGCAGTAATCAATGATATCAATAGTCATAGCAAAATTAAACAAGAATAAGAGTAAGAATAAGCATAAGCATGAGCATAATAACAGTGATAGTGATAATAATTAGAGTAGTACTACGAAGAAAAAGTATTAATAACAATAACAATGGCAATAACAATAAGACTGATCAACAAAGAATGTATGCCGGCGTGGCGCCTGCTTTTGTCGAGTGGACAAACTTTTCTCTACGTTCTTTGGTTTGTTTGACAGACTATAAGGGCTTACATAGTATACGGAACTATAAGGGCATTATATGGGGGTTTAAGAGGTTACTATAAGGGCTTAGTTTGAGCGAATTATAAGGGCATCTTATGGTAGTAGTTGCAGCAAACGTCAAGGCGCTTCTCTTAAGGCCTAAGCATTCGGAGTTCTCCCTTACAAGGGACCCCATGATAGTATAGAGCCCGATAGTACCCTGTAAAGGGGGCCTGTTTATAGTACCCTATAGTACCCATTAAATGGGCCCGAACTCCCTTAGACCCTAAACATCCCTAAACCCTATACCCCTAAAGCCTAAACCCCCTAAACCCCTAAAACCCTTAAAAGGGCCCGAACCCAGGATCCGACATTCGAGAGAGATCTGCCCAGAACATGAGCGCCTTCACCCCGAGAGGGTCCAAGGGCAAAGCGACCGCAGGAAGTTCCAGGGCTACCTTCACTGGTTTAGGGTTATAATTGGGGTAACTCCATTTAGAGTACTTAAAACTCTACTTATAACCTACTTGCTAAGTCCCCTGCCCCTTCAAGTAGAACCTTTCACTGGTTTAGGGTTTAGGGTTTAGTGTTTAGGGTTTAGTGTTGCGCACTTGGGCTTTCAAAACGTCCCAGGGCTCAGGTTTCGGGATTCGGGATGCTAATTTTGGGGCCTCAAACCCTAGGGCTCCAAGTATACAAATAGTACCCACTTTGGGGTCTAAAGTCTATAAATACTGTTGATGGACAAAATCCTGCATGACCCTAAGGACTCTAAACTATGGGAATTATGCCATATTCCTTATAATGGGTAATGCAGGATTTTGTCCATCAGCCGTAGTACCTACTTTGGGCTATTTGGAGCCCCAGGGAAAGCACGGGAATGCCTTCATCATGGCTCCACATAAGGCCTTCTGCAAGTTCTTCCAAGTACTCACGCATTATTTTTATGCTTCTATCTGAGACCGCTGAACACAAGGGACATACTGGCGGAATCGATCGTATTGGTTCGGGATATGGTGTAAGATGCTCGTAGGAAAGTTTGATAACGACCACATACTCCACCGTTTTCCATGCCTGACTGGCCAGCTAAGTATTAACAAAACGAAGACAGCCCGAACACCGTAAATAGAATCCATACATACAGTGTGATATGTGCTTATTACATACATATATATGCTACCCCCCCCTTCATGTACCCACGCTTTGTGCTTGAATTGTGCGGGATCGTCGTCGTGTCCCTGCAAACCTTCCCAATCTCCACTATTCTTCGTCATATGCAACGCACA
>BGNK01003458.1:3144-13473 GCA_003297005.1 Symbiodinium sp. clade A Y106 | reverse complement strand
TACGTTTCGAATACCTTTGAATACGACCTATCTGGGTCCGCGGCGAGAGTTTTGCACTTGAAGATAAGGAAGAAACATACGATTTACAGGCACTTTTCCGTCCATTAACCCACGCCGTTTTGCAGCTCAAGAACCCATCCCTTCCCAAAGCCGAGATTGAGAAGACAGGCGTGGGTACATGGGGGGGGGGGGTACCATATATATATATATATATGTGTGTGTATGTGTACACATATGTGTGTGCTTTGTTTGTTTCTTTCGGATGGGGCGGAGTAGGGTTCGTATTAGAGTTTCTCAGGCTTGCAGGCTTTAAGGGGATTAAGGCTTAGGGCTGCAGAGTGAGGGCCCGACACCTGATCGTCTAAACCAAGAACCCTACAGTGGCATAGAGCTTCGGTTCGCTGCGCGCGCCAGTAGATTGGGACTTAGCATGAGTGCAACTTTCTATCCACTGAGAAGTTGGATTCTGGGTTTAGGTCAGTGGGACGTTGCATCTATTGGAGCGCAGTGGTTGAGAGCAGCCATGAGCGATCAACGGCGCAAACCGAAAACCTCAAACACACAGGAACCAGACCCTTAATAAATCTTAATAGTCGGTGTTTGGGCATATGCCGACTTTAACTCGCAAACTAAAGGCACAACCGCCTTCGCAAGCTCCTGTGTTGGACTGCATTTGCTCTTGTGACCTTGTCACATTCGGCCAAGATGCTCGTGACTGAAGAGCGTGATGCCTTGAATGAGGGGACAGCGGCGAGCAGGCGACAAAGGCTTGGCCACGTGCAGATTGTGCTGGTCCGAGCTGCGAGGTTCGATGATTTCGACCGCCGCCCTGGCAAAAAAAGAAAGAGTCTTGCACCGTGGATCTCTACGAGACTCAGGGCTGGACCCAAAAAATGGTCCGGAATCCTTCATCTCCAGCGAGGCAAAAGCCCATAAGCAATTCCTCGGCTTTTCAATGACAGCTCTCAGAAGTGGCGCTGGTATAATCGCCAAGGTGCTGCAGCTGATGAGGACTGAGGTGTGGCAGAAGTGGCTTCACCATGCTGGCGGTATCAAGACATGAGATCGAATCCCAACAATGCTAACGCGGCGTACTGGCCTGGCCAAGCACGAAAGGAGCTTGTCATTCTTATGACCTTGGATTTTTGAATATCTCGGATTTTGTTGCACCCGGGCCGTGCTCTGGGCTTGCGACCGAGAAGACCCAAACCCCAGCATATCACAGAAACGGTCCAAGCCATGTGAAGGCCTTGGTCCTGAGCCGAGGAGATTCTTGCAGCTTCGAAGAGAGGACTTCGACCAGCGTGCCTCGACCTTCATCAGCTCGGATGACGAGTCCTCCACCCAAAGTGAGTGCACGTGTACAGAATGCCACTTTGATCAAGCCCTACCTCTGACTCGGCAGTTTCAGCTGCAACCGCACCTTGCACAAGCACGCAACATGATGCGGTGTAAATGCCAAGAGTTAGACCCGATCAAAGGAACTCTCAACTCGCACAGGTGGGGAGCCTTCTAAGCGGTGTCCCATAACGATGTTTTCAACCTTTGCATCAGAATGCTCGCAAAAAAATTGCTCGAAGTGCAGCTGGCTACTGAGGTTCAGGCATGTCGAATCAGATTGACCAGCTTGGGAGATTGAAGTGCATCCCGTTTTGGGCTGTCCACCTGTGCACCGACAAAGTCCTCAAGACTTGCGTAAGCCGACACCTGCCTGCAGCATCCGAGCTGCATGTATCAGGGCGAACGCCTGCAGGGATATGCCCCTTTATGTAGACACCAGCATGCAAGGATGTCGCAGATGCTTCGAACCGGTGACAAGTGTAAGAAGCAGACCGCATTGATACTGCTAAGTTCAGTAAGATGGGTGTCCTGGGTAGATTCGAAGCACCATCTGCTTGCGGCCTCTAACCCGTCGGAAGGAGGAAGACTGTGGTCGGTGCTGTGATTGTCAGCAGGCTCTCCAGGTCGCCGCTCTCAGCTGCGTGGGACAAGAGCTGGTAGAGTTCCTGCCGTCGGACGGCGAGCACACACTGGCAGCAACAGGCCGCAGACATGCGAAAACCGCTCATGCCGGCTGCACCTGGTCATATGGCTTCGGTGCCTCGACCTACCAACTCGAGGCCGGCAAACAGGCGCACTCGAAAGGAGGGCGGCGCATGTCTCCCAAGGAAGCATCGCCTCCAGGCACTCTGCTGCACACTGCGCGGACACATCACCGATGTCTGTAATGTCCTGACAAGATAGCATGGGCAAAGGACGGGTGCGAAACGGCTGAGCAACAAGCAGTGGCCCCGATCATGGATCCTCAGAGATGTCAGCTTCCACATCCATACGAGAGATCCTGCAGCCAGGCGCGAAGCAACGCCACCAGGCTTGCTAAGCAAAGGTCATCGCCTTCTGCAGCGCCTCTATGCCTGCACGACATTTCATGAGTTTCAGGAAGGCGAGCATGAGTCTCCGGTTGACTGAAGTCACTGTTGCATGCGTTTCTGAGGCTTGGTTGCGCCACATGCTTCGGAAGCAGCCCACCCAACTCCACCGCAACTGAGTCACTTGCGATACCGTGCGAAGAGGCCCTCCTGTGCCCTAGCTCGTCGTTTTTCGGCTTCCCAGGTTTGGGCTAGGAAGCACGAAGCGCGGTCTTCCGTCTGGGAGCAGCAAGAAGATGTTTATGTCCAGTGTGCACAAGGTGACGCTTGGCAGTTTTTTGTTCGGACAAAAGATTTCGCTACCCGACCCCGATCCCCTGTATCCGGCACTGAAAGCCATTCGAAAGCAGCAGATGTCATTATGCAATCTGACTACAGCCGTTCCTGCAAGCTGGATCACTACATCCTGAACGCTCGGAAACTTCGTGGCTGAGCGTATCAGCATCCAACGAAGAACACTGACGTGTGGAAAAGCGAACTGCGAGCCTGGTCTCCGCAACCGTCCAGAGGCGCAAACACGGCCATCATCACGGCCTTCCACACTAAACTTGTCAAGTCATGCATGCCTTAGCAGCATGACGTCTGAGGACAGCATTCGAGCCGGAAAGCAGCAGCAAACAGTCTCCCTGAGTACCACGCCCCGGGAGTGAAACTTCCAACATTATGATGACGAGCGTGCCTCCTCCTTTGGCGTCCACTTCCGGTCCACGGGAACATGAGCAGCTTCCCACTTTCGAGAGAGCTGCACCAAAATGACCGAAAAAGCACCAAACTTGTCGCAGCCGAACACCCCTAGTCAGAGCATCAGCTCATGAAGTGGATTTGAAGCTTGAGGAATTTCGGGTGACGAGAGGAGAGGGGTGATCTAAGGCTCGCGAGCCCTTTCGCCCACGAACACTTCTGCACTCGAAAGGCCTAAAATGGCCTAAAGCTACAGCTGCCATGCCCTGATGCTTCGCAGCACCCCACCGCACCTCACTCCTCGTCGCCTTCGGACGAGTTGTAGTACTTGTTGTACCAGTAGCGCCTGTTGCGGCGGCGCCTTCGGATGCGGCGGAAGCGGTGGAAGCGGCGGAAGCGCCGGTAGTACGGCTTCTTCGCCGAGGTGGTCGATGCCGCTGCCGAGGTCGTCGTTGCCACAGCTGAGGTCGTTGTAGCCGCTGCCGAGGTCGTTGTAGCCACTGTTGTAACCGTGGTGCTTGTTGTAGTACGATCTATGAAGGGAGCCTGGGCCGTCAGACAATTGAGGCCGTCGTTGGACTGGACAACCTGTGAGGGATTCTGAATGCCGCTAGCGATTGTGTTGTCCTGGAGGTCGGCCGTGTTCAACAGGATCTCGTACACAATGCCCTCATCATTGTAAGAACAGAACACACGCCCATCGAACTCCCACTGAGCGCCTGAAATCCCCTGGGGGTTGATGTTTGTCATCGTCAGCTTGTAGAATGCCGATTCGTTCGTCAAGGATTGGAACGAGACGTAGTTCTCGTTACAGGAGATTGTAAAATTCTGCACCCCTGTCGCATTTCCAAGATCAATCGCCCGGACCGTGAGGTCAAATCCATCGATTTGGTTCGGCTGATTGGCATTCACCTGTGTAGCATTCGGACGATAGTCGAAAGTCACATTATCCTCTGGTAGCGGCCGGCGGTCATATGCCGGAAGTGTCTCCAAATCTTGTTGCACGAAAAGGCCTCGCACGGCTTAGCAAGGCTTATTGCCACTATAGGCTATTACCTCACGTGGGGGCTACCAAAAGCCATAGATGTCTGACAAGGGTTCCCGTTGTTGGGGTTAGGGGTGCCCCGTCGTCCTCCAGCATCTGCAATGAACACGAACTGTCCGCCACGGTCGAAATTTGCAGACACGGATGCCCGCTGGAGGCCAATGTAGCAAACATCACCGGCCGCTCCAGTGCCTTGGAATACGGAATACAAGCATAATTCTCAGCAGCAGGAGCAGCAACAGATAGTGTCTCTTGCAGCACTCGAGCAAGACAAAACCTTAGTGAACATCACCGGCGATACTGAAACAACAGGCCCGCAACCGATATCAGTGGTTGGGCACGACAGTCGCGTGAGGTAGGCGAGGTCCTGATCGCGCTCTTCCGTGAAGCAATAGATCTGGTCGTCCAACGGGCTGACCCCACAGCCGTTGAAGCACTCGCCATCTGGGAAGGTGCAAATCAGCGTGTAGGTACCGGTCTCGACGTCCAACGCCTGAATGGTTCCCCGCACACAAATACCATCTTCCCGCTCGTTGATCACTTGCAAGGCAAGAGTCGAAAAATTGCTGCTGTTGCTGCAGTTCCAGGCCTGCGTGGAGCAAGCAGTCAGTGGGCCAAGCGTAGTTGACGTGGTAGTCGACGTGGTCACATCTGGGAACAGGTCTGGCGTATCGCATTGGAGTCCTCCGTTGTCGTCATTGTTGTTCACTGTGGTGGCATTGCTCACCTCGCCCAAAATTATCGTGCCTGTGTTGGTCACGGTGTTGAGTGTTATGAACTCCGTGAACAAAAAGTAGACGGCATTGTTGTAGGCACAATACACTTTGTTCTCAAAGGTCCATGCTGTTGTCGCTCTTCCGCCTGTCGGTACTGGCTCCTCGATGGTCAACGTATAGCGAACGTTGCGCAAGAAGTTGTCCGTGACGTTTGAAACGCCTTGGACGACAACCTGGCCACTATCGCAGCCAATTGCCCAAGTCTGGACCCCATTGCCATCACCGATATCAAACCTGCTAATCGCCATGCTGCGGGAGTTGAAGTTTGCGCCAGAAATTTGATCGCTTGCCAGCCCAGGCCAAACAGTCTCAAACGGAGGATCCTCAAAGGCACCAAGGGTGGTGACATCCGCTTGAAGATTGCGAAGTACGCTGGAAGAGTGCACATAGTTGGGAAAGTTTGTGAAAGGTTCCTCCACGAAGCTTGCTGTTCTGACATCATTCCGAAACAAGTCCACGTAGCAAATCTTCATGACACCCGTGGTTCCATCGCAGTCGATGCGGGTGAAGTACCGCCCCAAGTTTCGGAATGAGCGGACACTCTGACAATAGATCTTCCCATCCTTCGGATTGTAGGAACACCCCTGCTGGCATTCTCCTGGTTGGGAACTGCAGATTGGCGTGTACAGCCCTGATGAGGGGTTTAAATACTGGAGCCTTGATACGCAATTCGCTCCACTATTGTCGTTGATCACCTGCAGAGGGCCTGGATACTGTGAGCAGTTGAATGCAGCTGCTTCGCACGGGGGGATGGTGGTCGTTGTGGTGGTGCCGCCCGATCCTGGAAAGGGACTTGCTGTGTTGAGGCAGTTCAGACCATCCTCCGCATTGCTTACACGACTCAGTGCAAATCCCTGTGCTGGGGCCGCCTCAAAAAACTCGACCGTGCCCGCAATAATGTTCACGGTGTCCAGCAGGACCTGGATGACGATCCGTTCATAAGGGTTGCTGTCTAGTACGTACGCGCAGTAGACGCTCCCGTCGTTGTAGCCCCACATGGACCTAGCTTGCTCATTGGCTTCCACGACAGTCAAGCCAGTTATGGTTAGTTCTCTTGTGATGCCGGAACCATCGAGCCGTCGTGCAAAGACCATGCGTCCATAACAGGAGATGATCCAGGGCTGGCTTCCGGTGCCGTCAACATTGGCTTCCTGCACAATGAGATCCGATTCCGCATCGACTGGCATTGTGAATGTGCTAGTCTGTGTGACGGGAGTCGTCACCGGCAATGTCGACCCGCTGAGGCTGGCAACATTTTCAAAGGTGAAGATGTCACCTGTACTTTGAGGTCACATTTGGAATACACATCGGTCGCTTCAGTAGTCGTCCCCGAATGTATGCATGACAATGACAATACCAGCAAGTTGAATTTGTTAAAGGCTTAGCTTCAAATTCAAGCCCAGCTGCTGTCGTTCCGTGCGACGAACGTGCCCGTGCCCGGAGCGAAGCTGGCACCGTTGACGTTGACTGCCGGGACTTCGCCCAGATAGCAAACCTGCGGGCTGCGCTGCGCTTTGCAATCGAAATCGAAGTTAGAGAAGTTCAAACTAACTTGGCACTTGCACAAAAAATTGGCACAAATCCACCGCAGAAACCAAGTTGGTAGCGCGCTCGCTCCCGCACGTCACACGCACAAGTTGCGGATTGCTGCCGGACCCAGCCACGCAGTAGATCATGCCGTCCAAGTCATTGATGCCACAAGAATCCAGATTCGGCGAGCCAGGTGCCATCTGGCAAATCCTCGAGAAACTGAACAGGTTGCTGTTGAGGCGATCGATTTCTGGGCCGGTGGTCATCGTCAGACCGTTTCGTGGACCAGTGCCGTCTAGTGGACAATACAGCTCGTTAGAGCACGGTTCTGGAGGAGGGGGTGTTGTGGTTGTTGTGGTGCTCGTGGTCGTCGGAAAGGGTGTTTCTTCCAGGATGCAGTTCATGCCATCATTCTGCGCGGATACTGGAATGCTCTCTGCAGGAGAGGCCAGTACCACTGGAACTTCGGTGTTGCTAACTTGGTCCAAAAGGACTTCGAACACGCCATCGCCATTATTGTACGCGCAATAGATGCGCCCTCGAAAGTCCCACATAGCTCCAGCGCTGCCACTTGGCAAGCCGTATGCTGCACCCACCGGCAGCACCATCTGCAGGTCATAGAAGCGGCTCGTGGTCCCTTCAACACTTTGAAGCAAGACTCTGTCTTCGGTACAGGAAATGACCCAATCCAGATCGTTGCTGCCCGGAAAGTTCTGGATCTCCCGAATCGCCAAGTCGCCAGCTGGCGAAAGGCGGCTCTCTTGGGCAGCGATGTTGATGCCACTGCCGATGCCAATGTTGTTTTTGTCTTGTGCCAACGCGGCTGTACTCCATCCCGGCAAGCCAGCAACGCCAATGTTGCCGCCTGCAGAAGCGTTCTCATAAAATTGCACATCAATGCTGCCGCCGATGGTGATCCAGTAGAACCGATCAACACCGCCAATCCGCCGAGGATTGAAGCCACCTGCTCTGGAGAGAGGCACCTCCCCTAACCAGCAGAAACTCCCCGTAGTAGGACCGCTCGAGCTCACTGGGCATGTGATGCGGACAAGCGAATTCGTTGGAGCATCGTCAATTCGGCAGTAAATGAAGTTGTCCCTTCCGATGCCACACGAATTGAAACAAGTAGTGTTGAATCTGCAAACCGGCGTGTAGGCTCCATTCGTAATGTTCAACAGCGAGATTTCGCTACCTTCACAACGGTTGTCTGGCCTCTCGCTGATCACCTGCAAAGCAGCCTCAGCGCTGAATCCTCCATCACTGCAGTTCCATTGTTGGTTAGTGCAATCTCCGGCCCGCGTCTTCATGAACTGCAGCAGCGCAGGCTGATCCTCCTCAACACAAGTGTCCCGAGAAGCCTGGCTTATGCTCCAAGTCAATGCTCCAAGCAAATGGAGCAGGCGGAGCTGCATAATGGCTGGAAGACAAGATCTAGGAAGCAAGGCCAAGATCTCTGAACTGACTTCGCGTCAAAATAAGCTTGAGCCGCAAACTTTGACCGTGCTTGCGCGTCGGGACACAATAATAAGGTGCTGGCACAGCCAAAGAAGTGCGTGCCCAATCCTGGCAACAGCCTGTCTCTTTTTCCCTCCAAGAGGGCGGCAAGCACGTGAAAAACCGTTGTTCTGCCTCTTTTAGGATTCCTTCTCAGACAAAGCCACATGATGCTGAGAAATGCCTTTTGCTGGAAGCAGCAGGCATTGTTTCTGACATGCAAATGGGCAGTCGTCCGGCATGATGCAGCCTCTTGAAGCCGCAGCCTTGCATGTTATGCTGTTATGCTATTGGTCCTTGTATTTGAAAGGAACAATGTTTCAAATCTGCTGAAAACAGCGACACCTTGCTGAATGACCTACCTATGCTGAAGTGCACTCTACTCAGTCGACCACAGCGTTGCGACCTGCGACGAGACTCTCACTCATTGTCATGGCTGAACGCGACTGCACACTAAGCCTCTGAACTGAAGCTCGCTGTACGAAACCTAAGCTGATGTATGATTTAACGGCTTCGCATGGGAAGCCATAGACGGAAGTGCACGCTAGCTGCTACCGAATCCGACGAGCACCGTGGCACTCAGCTTGCGCCAAATGCTGCTCGGTTGTCGTGTCGACTGTGTTGCCTAAGGCCGGCTTGCTTGCCATTGTACTCTCTAGGGAAGGTATCTCCGTCCCACACACAGAGCACTTGCGAGGCCCGTTTCCGAGCTTGTGTCAGAATTCCGTGCTTTGGACACATGCCGATCTGACGCCCGCAGACCGCATAATCGGAAGGGCTCCGACAAGCTTGCAATTCAGGATTCTGGAAACAGCGAGCCGATTCTGCAGTGCAAGTCAACTCCGAGCCACTCCGCGCTCCGACTCCCTCCGAGTGCCTCGCATGCGGATAATGGCGCTGCAGCACGAGCCGTCATGCGACTTGCAAGCTGCTGCCACAGCGCATGCGCAAATTGCAAGCTGCAGCCCTGCGCGCGCGCCAATTGCAAGTTGTGACAACAAATGCTTTCATAGAGACGTCATAAATCCCTGATGAGTTCGGATTTCTTTTCCAACTGCTTTCGCATCGGTGGCGTAGTCTGCGATATCATCGGACTCCCTTCGAGGTCCGATCGATGTTCTGCATTTCTTACAGAAATGTCTTTCGTGTTCTAGAGGACCGACCGATTTCCCGTCGTGTCCTCGCAGACAGAAAGCAGGGGAAAATCGTAAGTTCGAACAGAACTATCGGGGTAGGGAGGGTGGGAGAAGAAAAATTTAAGCAGAGATCTTATGCCAAAATGGCCACGGACATAAACATGTTCGTGTGGATCGACAACTGCAGATCCTCGACTGTCGATCGGTCTGAGCATGCAAGCAGAGAGTTGTCACTTCGCACACCCGTGTGCTACACGACAACAAATGCTTTCACAGAGACGTCATAAATCCCTGATGAACTCGGACTTCTATTCTTTTCCAACTGCTTTCGCATCGGTGGCGTAGTCTGCGATATCATCGGACTCCCTTCGGGGTCCGATCGATGTTCTGCATTTCTTACAGAAATGTCTTTCGAGTTCTAGAGGAATTTCCCATCGGTGGTGGTCGCGTCCTCCCATCGCAGGCGAATCGCCACCGGACCTTACCGGTCCGATTTGCGAAGTGTGTTATGCAAATTCACGACTTCGGGCATATCGGCGAAACCTATCTTAGAAGCGAATTCGATGTCACCCACAATCTTCTTAGTTAGTACGAGTTGTCAAAGCTTCCAGAGGCAAATCGAGGGGAAGCCAAAGCGCAAATTCAGGGATGTCTTCGAACCGACTAAGACCATCGGAGATGTTCGCCTTGGTCGGGACACGTTCGAGGCGGTGTGCGATGCCTCTTCTGAGCCGCAATGACCTGGACAGCCCTACGTCGGTTTATAACCGATGGGCCAGTTTGCAACACATTACGTCGGTTATTTAACCGCTGGGATGTGGAGATAACCGCTGGGATGTGGAGATAACCGCTGGGATGTGGAGATAACNCCCTACGTCGGTTTATAACCGATGGGCCAGTTTGCAACACATTACGTCGGTTATTTAACCGCTGGGATGTGGAGATAACCGCTGGGATGTGGAGATAACCGCTGGGATGTGGAGATAACCGCTGGGATGTTGAAATAACCGCTGGGACCATAAGATGTGGAATTAACCGCTGGGTTTCGGTTGGTCAGTCAGTTGTGCGTTGGTTGCGACTGATTGCTTGAAGGCTTTACCCTTTTGTGCTGGGCTTCGGTCGGTCGGTCGGTCGGTTGTGCTTGGCTGGATGCGACTGATTGCTTGAAGGTTTGCACCTGTTGGTCGGTTGTGTGCCTGGCTTGTTGCGGCTTGTTGCATTGCTTTAGTGTTTTTGTG
>BGNK01003457.1:0-73613 GCA_003297005.1 Symbiodinium sp. clade A Y106 | reverse complement strand
TATCGGCAGGTTGTGCAGAAGGGTCGCCGGCCGACGCTGCAGCCTCCACTTTCTCCTTCGTGAGCGTACCGCTAGAGCTGATGTCCGAGCTCTCACTCTCGCCTCCTGTATCAGCAGGTGCCAGTCGTCGATCACGCTTGCGCTTCCGTCCGGCCTTCTCAGCCGCGATGAGCGCCTCCAGTCGTCCCAGCACTGCCTTGAAGCGGGACGCAAAGGCGGTCGGTCCTTCTCCCTGTCTCCTCTTGAGGTGGAAAAGGAACTCATCCACGCACTCATTCAGCTCGGTCTCCGGGAGGTACTTGTAGTGGTTGTCGAGTGCCTCCAAGACCCGGAGCCAGCCATCCTCCGCTCTCAGCTCGGAGATCTGCAAGTGCTCGGTGGCTCTCCANAGTGCCTCCAAGACCCGGAGCCAGCCATCCTCCGCTCTCAGCTCGGAGATCTGCAAGTGCTCGGTGGCTCTCCAAGCTTCACCCGTCAGGCGGGTCAGGATCTTGGGTCCTTCCAATTTCACATGCTTCTCCTCCAAAGAAGCCACATTCAACAGGATCTTCCGCCTGAACAGGCGATACTCTGAAGGGGCACCGGAAAACACGAGGTCCCGGAAAGGATCGCTCTTCTCGNTTCTCAGCCGCGATGAGCGCCTCCAGTCGTGCCAGCACTGCCTTGAAGCGGGACACAAAGGCGGTCGGTCCTTCTCCCTGTCTCCTCTTGAGGTGGAAAAGGAACTCATCCACACACTCATTCAGCTCGGTCTCCGGGAGGTACTTGTAGTGGTTGTCGAGTGCCTCCAAGACCCGGAGCCAGCCATCCTCCGCTCTCAGCTCGGAGATCTGCAAGTGCTCGGTGGCTCTCCANGGTTGTCGAGTGCCTCCAAGACCCGGAGCCAGCCATCCTCCGCTCTCAGCTCGGAGATCTGCAAGTGCTCGGTGGCTCTCCAAGCTTCACCCGTCAGGCGGGTCAGGATCTTGGGTCCTGCCAATTTCACATGCTTCTCCTCCAAAGAAGCCACATTCAACAGGATCTTCCGCCTGAACAGGCGATACTCTGAAGGGGCACCGGAAAACACGAGGTCCCGGAAAGGATCGCTCTTCTCGNCCAATTTCACATGCTTCTCCTCCAAAGAAGCCACATTCAACAGGATCTTCCGCCTGAACAGGCGATACTCTGAAGGGGCACCGGAAAACACGAGGTCCCGGAAAGGATCGCTCTTCTCGGCCATCTCCTTGCCCTCTGCAGAGCCACACACACTTCACTTTCCCTGGAGCCGCAGCTCCGCTACCATGAACAACCGCAAGACGGTTCACTGACGAAGCGCACCTTTTCGTGCGCCCCTGCGCAGCTTGTCTCTAAGACTTCCAAGGGCCCTCCTGAGCCCGAAAAGAACAGCGAGGATTCACATANCGCACCTTTTCGTGCGCCCCTGCGCAGCTTGTCTCTAAGACTTCCAAGGGCCCTCCTGAGCCCGAAAAGAACAGCGAGGATTCACATACACAGCAGTGCTCTACTGATGGGTTTTTCACTTATAGTATGATATACCCCAAAGCCCTATTCTAATGATTAAGGCCCTTATATTGGGTCTGCCGGTAGTTGACTCCCCGACCCTCTTGCTCTTTCTTACTTTCAGGCTCTTTGGGGGTTTGGGTTTAGGGTTTAGGAAGCAGGTGAGAAGTCCGGTTATAAGTAAGGTAGCATGTTTGCTAAGTTTCTTGATCCTTCAAGTATCATATCATTATCTTACCACTTTGCACGGCCCCCTTATGATTTCCAAGTTCGATGGATTTTAAGACACGACGACAAAAGGCAAAGTTTATCGGTTATGGGGCACCCGAAATCTTGAGCCGTCAAAAATCAACGTGGTTCAGTTCCCAAACCCTGCTACCATTTGGGAGTAGGGTTCAGGGTTCAGAGTTTAGGGCTTAGGGAGCCCCCATAGCGTTAGAGCCAAATCCTTCCATCTTGATACCTGAAGCCTGCAGGGGAAGACAGTTGGCACGGAGTGGACGTCGAGCTGCTTGGCCTGCGGAAAGATGATGATTCCAGCTCATTGCCGGCATAAAACCGGATGGAAAGCCCCTTAAACTCTAGACCCGAAACGAGGTTCAGGAAGCAAGCAGCCTGAGATAGGTTCCTAGAGTTGTAGCTCTCGCAAAGGAGATGTCGTTTGGAGCTGCGGTGTAGGAAAGCTCGGCATTTGGTCTCAGACGCCAACATTATACGGGTAAAACCCGAACGAAGCCCTCCGTTGTCGTATTCTGGCAGGCTGTGTTCTTGATGAGGCCAGCCCACTGAACCCGAAACCGCTTCCTGGGTAATCAAACTGCAGAGTGGCAATATTCCTGAGTGTTCCTCATGTCAGGCCTGCACATATATTATCTGCCCAATTTAAAAATAGTCTATTCATTAAGGCCCCTGTAAATGGTCTGTCATTTAGTTATCCCAAACACGATTATGAATTATTACCATAAGGGTCCAAGTACCTAATTATCATATACTCTCCAAAGTAGTAGTAAGATACATAACTACTATCCTAAACCCGAGTACCTAACTATTGGGTCCTTTGGACCCTTACGGTTGGGTTATGGCCCCCACAGTTTATGCGCGTGGTCTCATCGCATCCTCCCAGGTTTCACGCCCGAGACAAGCCCTAGACCCTTAATCCACGACCTGGATCCTGGTGTTAGGGTTGTGGGTTTAGGGTTTAGGGTTGTGGGTTAGGGATGGGCCTGCGATATACGAGATTCAGGGCTACGGCGGTTATGCTACTGCTACCGCTCTCATTGCAGATAGCGCCACTCTCCTGGATGACATGGAGGCATACCTCATCCAGGCGGGAAGTGCTGCTAAACGAACAAATTCGACGCTCTAGGGTTGTTTTTTTTCAGTTTCTGGACCCTGGGCCTAATTACCAATACTATGCTGGGGGCGTTCCTTATGATACTTATACTATAACATAGCCCAAAGCCCCATTCTATTTATTAAGGCCGCTATATTCCAAACGGAATCTTCAACCTCAAGGCTCGGGGATGTGGTTTCTGTTGCATCTCTTCTGCTCCCGAAGCCTGGGCATGAAAATGTGCTTCCCCAAGCGCTACACTGTCCTGAATGCCTGTGATCTGCAATTCCAACCTAGGTCCTAGGTGAAACTTCTGGATACTCTGAGTTTTCATTTATGGCCTTGAAGAGTTGCCTCTTCAATTGTAGCTTTCGGCACTCAGCTGTCTCCAGTCACCCATGGGAATTCCCTTTAGGGAGTTCTTTGCTCTTTTGCTCCGGTCCCTAATTCCTAGTCACAAAATTTTCTACCAAAGAAAGGACCCACATCGGAGAGCATGGGTAGAATCGGACCGCACCGTAGAGAATACCTTGGACCCCTGGGTGAGAGAACCCTATAGTAAACACTGAACAGGTGGAAGGCGGGGTTAAGGATAATTATCTCTATACATTAAACTCTTAAGGACTGAGGCTGTTGGGTTTCCAACTTTTGGGCTTCTACCCTAAACCCAGCTCATGGAGCGGCGTTTGGGGTGCAGGATTAAGGGTCTTGTGTTTATTGCGCAGGCTTTTCGGTGTAGGTTTCTTGCAACCCAGGTGACAACAGCGGAAGCCAGCATCAAATTTTAACCCCCAACCCTCAATTCCAGGCATATATAAATCGTAGCTGCGGAGCCCGTAAGACCTAAACCCTAAATGGGAGTTTCCGACAATGAGGGGTACCTTATTATGGGGGGGTCCGTATAAGAAGAATCCTACTATTTAGGGTACGTACTTTATTAGGGTCCCCTATTTTCCGAAACTCCCCAAATGGAAGCTGTAACTCAAGCACCGGCTTGCGACGAAGGATCTGCAGCAGCTGGGGGAGTCAGGCCCTTAACTCGCCTCGTCTATATGCATTGGGAACACTACCGTTTAGATATCATATCACTAGCGTTTAGGGTTCAGGGTTTAGGATTTCTTGGGGCTACACAATACAACTCTAGTTTACGGTTCCTCCTTCAGGGCCCATTGACATTCCACCCTGCCGGCTTTGGGGCCCACGACAAAGCAAGGGCACAAGGTGTTAAGGCTTCGGCCTTAGTGCCAACGACATTGGATTCCAAGGGCTGTTTAGGGTTTTGGAACTTGGTTTGCGGTTTGGGCTCGGGGCTTAGGAGTTTAGGGGCCAAGGCTTTAGAACTGTAGACCTTAGGACATAAGATCACCAATCTGTGCCTTCTTTTACGATCTCCTCTGACAAAGTCGGGGGCGAGCCGGTGCTATGCACCCTAAAACCCAAACCCTATCCTTCATCATTCAGGGGTACCATTGCAAGAGTTCCCTACACAACCCAAAATTCAGGCCACGGTCTGTGCATTGATCAGTTGAGTGCGTTGACTGCTCCATCCGTTCCCGCACCTAAAAGCCTCCTCAAGAGCCCTAAATGGAAGCAAGGCAAGGCTAGGAGTAAGGAGGTTACTCGAAGCCGACAATGTACATCGGACTTGCGAGATGCGATGCCCTGAACCAGTTTGAAACTAAACCCTGAATCCAGGCCCTCTGCACACTTCAGCCCTCCACCTTCTTTCTCCGGCTGCCCAGGATTCGGATCCTAGTCGACATAGGCCAGTTTAATGTGATACTGTTGTTATGAGTGGGATGTTCATCTAAGGATGCGCAATACCAGGTGCCAGTTGCATCTTTCAGGTTGCAAGGAGGCCTCATAATACGCAAATCTCTAGACTCTAGCCCCAAACCCTAAACCCCTCCGGGCAATACATAACGAGGTAAGACGCGGGATGGGAGACACCCTTTCGGCCCAAGTTCACCGAACCCACGTCGACACTCTGTGGTGTATCTATCATCCATCTGCCTATTTATCTGCTTACCTACCTAACTATTTAGCTTTGATTCGTGGCAAAGGAGCCCAAGAAGCCCCCGTTGTAGACGAGGTTGCCGCACTCGTGGTCGTTAGATCAAAGCTTTGCTCAATTACGGAGATGTGTAGCTGGCCATACTAGAAGCAGAGCCCTACGTACTTGCAACCATCCAACCCTTCGACCCAGAAAACCTAAACCCTAAACCGTAGATCAATGAGAAGTTGCTATGGGTGCACTGTTCGTTCAGGGATTTGGCCATCACCAATGGGAGAAACAGATCCTACAAACCCTGCACCATCAACCCCAGAGATGGAGCAACCACGAAGCTCCAGATATCCCAATCCCACAGCATATTGCTACTCTCCAAAGCGGTTTTTTTTGGAGGTGGGGGGGGGATTTTTGTATGGCATCTATATTGGAAGCTGGCCAAACTTTTCAGACTGCCCGCTATGTCTTTCGCTGTTTGGGCCCTCAGCCGATTCCCCACCCCCATCCCCTAAAGCCCACACGCCTATGTACTCTACATTGGCTCTACACGGAAGCATGTTTTGATCCGCCGGACCAATCCGCCCAATCCCAACACCGTAAACCTTAAGATCAACCCAAAAGACATAAACCGTAACCCTAAACCCTACCCTGCTACACACTACAGCGAAAATCGTAAACCCTACACAGGGAGCCGTAAGCCCTCAGCACTACTTCAAACATGGGAGGAGTTTCAGAAAACAGGAGACAGAAATGTGGTACCCTACATAGAAGGATCATCCATTATCCCCTCAAGGCCCCGAAGTAAGATACCCTGAATTTGACGGACCCCCCTCCAAATATCCCTAAACCTTCAACCCTAATACCCTTCGCGCCTAGACCCTAAACGAGATCGAAAAAAGGCCCAAGTACCCCCCCCTTGCCATGGGAAGCGCTTGAGCAAATTGAAGCCTTCGCCGGCTGTGCCACAGCACCTAATGGAGGATGCTGGGATGACACACAATTAAGTTTTCGGATCTGGGTTTAGGGCTTAGGATTTGCGGTTTAGGGTTTAGGGCTTAGGGTTTAGGGCTAAGGCATAGGGTTTAGGGCTTAGGATTTGGAGTTCAGAGGGTTTGGGTCAAGGGTTTGATTCAGGCCAACTGAACTCCAGAAAGTTGGAACTTGGGTTGAGGATGACTGGTGCTGGAAATCCCTCTGCCTTAGAGGCGCTAGGACCCCCCGACTTTTCAGAAGGAGCCCTAAACCCAAAATCCTAGACCCCTAGCACGATTGAAAGGCGTATACAAACCCAATGCGATCCGGGCCTTACTTAGTATTGCTGTATTGCTGTGGGCGTGGGGAAGATTAGAGATGTTCCTTGGTGCATAGTTGGGAGTTTCCGAAAATAGGGGACCCGTAGTTAGTACCCTAAATAGTAGGATCCTTATTCTACGGACCCCAAAATAAGGTACCCCCAATTTTCGGACACTCCCAGTCCCAGTTAGCTTTGAGGGTTTCGGGCTGTGGGTCTGCCGGATTTAGGATTTTCGGGGGGGTTTTCTTCAAAATAGGGTTCCTGTCTGAGGCTTTGTGCATTTCTTAGATAGTGAGCGGGGGAACTTTAAACGTTTTGGCCTTATATATTAGCTCTATCTTAGAAAGTTTGAACTTTTTTGGGGCCCGGTTGTTGAAGAAGAGAGATTTAGGATCCTCCTGTCTAGTGTTCCATGTGACATCAGGGTTGGGTTGAGCCTGCTTTTTCCGTAGGCTGTTCCGTCTCAGGGTTCTGGGTCGTGGGGTTTGGGGTTGCGGGGTTTACGAGGCTCATAGCATAGTTGGGGGAACTCCACAGCAGGCTTTACTGTAGAGATGAACGAGACGCAGCGCAGCCCGATCGAGTCTTGAAATCCCAAAAAAATGCAGCGTCAAAAAATCGCGGTTGGTTCAAGGAGCCTTCCATTCAGAACCCATTGTCAGCCCTGAACGCCCCCACAAGTACCCCAAAACGACAGAGAAAAGCGGAGAGACATACACACACACATATGCGCCAAGACAGAGATTTAGAGGTACATAAAGATGTAGATATAGATGTATGTATAATGTGTATTCAACTGTAAACACAAACACACAGACACACACACACAGACACACACACACACATGCGCACGCGCGCACACACACACACACAACATGTCGAGTTGTCCCGAAACCTGATCCACCCCAGTGTTGTCAGACTTTGCTCCGGACCTGTGGACGCCCAAAAAACTAAGTTTAGTGCTTCTGTTAAAGGTCCCACACAGGGAAATATATAAGGCCTAGTTATGCCTTGCCTAGTTTACCGTGGTCAATATAGCTGAGAAGGATGCATCGAATGTATCTTAGAACTTCAGGATGAGAGTGGCCCTAAACACTAGACATTAGCCCGACGCCCTAGTATCCCTCAAACGCTAAACCCAGAACCCGTAAACCCCAAATCCTGGAAACTTAAGACGCTGGAACCCCACCAACCCCAGCAAAACCTTTAAGCCAAACGTCCTTGTACTCCAAAGGTTGAACCCGTTCTGGAACCCATAAAGATCCGCTGAAAGACCTAATTGAGAGCCTTGAGAGCCCTTCAGGCCCTAAACCCTAAACCCTAAACCCCTAAACCCTAAGCCCTAAACCCTAACGTAAGCCCTAAGAACTCTAAGACGAGGATGCTGAGGAGGAGCTTGTGGAGCCTCCGAAGAGGCACCCGCAATCATGTTAGGGGCCTTAGGGTTTAGGGCTTAGGGTTTAGGGGTTAGGGGTTTAGGGTTTAGGGTTTAAGATTTAGGGTTTAGAGCTTAGGGTTTAAGGTTTAGGGCTTAGGGTTTAAGGTTTATGTCCCAGGGTCTAGGGTTTAGGGGTTAGGGCCTAGGGTTTAAGGTTTAGGGCCTGGGTCTAGGGCCTAGGGTCTGGGGTTTAGGGCCTAGGGTTTAGGGCTTAGGGTCAAAGCCCCATGAAGGATACTTCAAACTCTAACATGCTTCATGACCTTTGCTCTCAAGCTTAAGGCCTAAGCTTATGGGGTTTAGGGGCGGGTCCTTGGTAAGTAGGGTCGTAAACAGGAAATAACCCGATTGAGTGTTTGCAGCTCATAATTTCAATAACCGCCATCAGTCCGACATGTTGCCCCTTTCTCTTCAGGGTTCAGAATTGAGCGAAGCCGGGTTGATGCAGAAATCCTTCGAAATTGTGGTGCATGTTTGCTTGGGGGGTTTTATTCCGGAGATACTAGTAATCAAAGCCCTACATCACGTAAGGTCTGTCGTTTACGGTGTAAAGTCGGGGAGCCTGCATATCCAACAGACTGCTTGGGTTCCTGCGATAAGTTCTGTCTTCCTTCCAGCTAGACTTCTCCCACTCGCTCTGGCCTTCAAACTGAAGCTCTACATAGTGGTACCGCAAATCGCTAGCTGCAGCAACAACAACAACAAGGCGAAGAAGCAGAAAAAGAAGCAATTCTATTCATGACAAGAGTGTCGCTACTATCGACTATCTTTGTACCATTACTATTTATGCCACTGTTGCTGCTGCTTATGCTGCTGCTTTTCTACAATGACTTTGGAAGTTTACAAAGTCATGACACCGTACGGAAAGGAGGCAGGCGGCTTGAAAGTTAGGGCTCACAGGTCATTTGTTTTCAATTTCAGTCAGAGATGGGCGCTGATCTAGCCTCTTCAGTGCCGCACGAATGCTCAAGTCTTATGGGCTACATAAAATTTGTCACAGATCATAGATGCTACAAATCAAATTCTTTCAGTCAGCGCAGCCCTGAGGCTCGAAACTGAGATAAAAAACCTTCAGGACGAACAAGCTCTTTACCGTGTGCTCCTTCATCCTTGTTGTGGAGATGTGCGAACGGCTGTGCTACTACACCCTGCAAGGTAGGATTGCAAAGGGGTTGCAAGTCTTTTCAGTTCAGGGTTACAAGATTGTGCTTTAAAGTAGCCCGTACGCCGTATTCGAGCATGTTGACAAGGGCCTTGAGTGGCCTTGGCTCCTTCAAGGGGTAGCAGGCGTAATGCTGTTCCGTAGGATCGCTTCTTGTAGTTATAGTATGGTTTACCCTCAACTCTATTCTGATGATGAAGGCCCTTGTATTCCCCTGAAACGTCTCGCCTTGGGACTGTTCAGGATTAGGAATTCAGCGGTTAAGGGTTTAGGCTTCAAAGTGCAGGGCTTTTCAGTTTGGGCTTCAAGGTGTCGGGAAGTGCATGGAGGATGCCAGAATCAGATGATCTGAGGAACGTAGCAACCAGCGCATCTAAAATATGTTTCTCGGACAGAAGACGGTTCCAAGCCTCCTCGTACTTCTGCGCAAGATGTACACCGCTCCGAAGCTCCATCCCTGTAAGTGGGGCTGTTCTTCTGGAGTAATGTAGGAACCTGATTAAGGAACCCTGATAAAGGCCCAAGGTCTCTTAATCAGGTTCCTACATTACTTTGCATCTTGTCTGGGCAACTCGAGTGCTGCGGTCCGCAGTGGTCAAGCCTTAGCTTCTGGACTTCAGACCACTCAGACCTACAGAGCCTGACCTCAGATACTCAATGTGTACATATCCCACAGGCCTTCGTCTTCGTTAACAGCCCGCAAAGGCTAAACCCTAAAATCCCCAAGTCTTGAATTATCTTGAACCCTAAACCCCTCCAGCTCCAGCTCCGCTGGCTGCTTCTACCGCACCGGCTCGGAGAAAACCAACACATGTTGATGATAGTTCTTAGTGCCTCATAAGTATAAGTCCCCTTATAATGAAGCCCAATAAGGGTCCCTAAGTTGTAGTGGTGGCCAACGAAGAGCAAAGCACCCGCTTCCGGGCGCTGCACATATCATTTCCAACAGATGAGTCCCAGAGGAGCTGCCCGACGTGGGTGAGGTAGAGCCCCTGAGTTAGATTAGTAAATTATAGAATGATATCTTATAGTTATTATATCATATAATGTCATATCATATTACATAGTATCTTAAACTTTATCTCCAACAATGTTATGTTTCCACAGAAGGCACTTAAAAAAGGCGTGTGGGAGTTAGGTTTTGTAATGGGGAAAATGTCAGGCCGACACGATGAACATAATCGTTGCAATATCAGATCAATATCAGCAACCGTGTCAACTGCAGTGGCAGTGGCAAGTAATTTTGGGTTTAGTCCTCAGTTTTAGCATTTCTACACTTCACATTCAACGTCTTCCGAATCCTGCCTGCAGGTTCGCAGAGGAACTTTTTGGAGGATGCCGGCGGCCAAGGTCGGAATCAGAGTTTGCATTACTATACTATATTCTAACATAATAATATATTATATCAAATCGAATTATGCTATATTATAATATAGCAATATGTTATATCAAATCGACTTCTGATACATTATATATTACATGACATGCCTGTCAATGTGAATTAGACTGTTCGGGCCTTGGGGTCGTTTGCTTCGTAAAGCTCTTGGGTTTAGGGTCTACACGGGGGTGTGTTTCAAGGCTTAAAATGCGCAGTGTTCCGATACTTGCGTGTCTTTGTAACTGCGCTGTAGGTTCACAGCTAACATCCAAGACAGATCCAGGGTGTAAGACCTGAGCTTTCTGTTCGGATGTTGGTAGAAACGCTCTTTGTTATAGTGCCGCATGAAAGAACCCACCCAAGCTTACAACTTATAAGGTTAGTGACTACACTTACCAGTTGTAAGCCTGAATCGTTAGTGTTCGTGGCAGAGATGTCTCGGGCTGGCCCAGCGTCTCATCTGCAGAGCAAGAGGAATGTCGACCCTAAGAGTGCACGGTTTCCGGTTAGATGGCTTATTCCCCAAAAAAACAAAGGGCCTAAACCATACAAGCCCTACCTGTAGCCGAAAAGACCTACCTTCTTAGGGTTCCTTATTGTGATTTCTATATATAGTTCCTTAAAAAGGGTAGGTCTTTTCGGCTACAGAACCCTAAACCCTAAACCCCTGAACAAGACACAGTCAAACTCAATATACCAACCCCTGGACCTCTTCAACCCAGACCCCCGGGAGGATCTAGAAAGTAGATCCCCTAATTTGGGGCTCTATACTACTAAGGGTACTTTATAGGAACCCCCATTAAGGGATCTACTTTTTGGATCCTCCCGGGGGTCTGGGTACAAGATGCCACCTGAAGCCCTCCAGCGGCCTTGTCAGCGGTGTTTTGGCAGGTGAAGACCGCGGGATGCAGGCTGGGGCTGGATTTCCATTTCCGGCGTTAGGGCTTAAGGTTTTAGGGATTAGTGTTAATGGGTTGGGTTTATTTGGGGCTTAAGATTTTAGGGATTAGTGTTAATGGGTTGGGTGTATTTAGGGTTTAAGGCTTTAGGGTTTAGGGTTGATGGTTTGGGTTGATTTAGAGTTTAAGGCTTTAGGGTTTAGGGTTAATGGTTTGGGTTTATTTAGGGATTAGGGCCTCCTTGCACGAGTCATGCGATGTCAAGCTGTACGAGAGGGTTCGGTTCAGGGGGCGAAGGCTTTGAGGCTTAGGATTGCTTACGGGTTGGGAGGAGGGGGCTGTACATTTGGTAAGCTTACTCCTTGGGGTTCTAACCAAAGCAAGAGCAGAATGCGACCCTAATTGGCCCTAAAGCATATTCCAAGAATTTATGGAACTGGGTTCTTGCAGTGTTAAGGATGCATTGCAACATTGCAACATCTCGGTGCTTTGGCTGCTACTACCTCGGAGCACTGGAAAGAACATGCCCTAGCCTAAACCCCAAGCCCCTGAATCCTAAACCCCGAACCTCTAAACCCTAAACTCTCAATCCCAAGTACAGCGTCAATCCCTGAACTGAAATATTGTCCTACCCTAAACCCTAAGCCCCTTACCCCCCAAAACCCTGAACCTCTGCACCCTCAACCAGCTCCAGAACCTCGATTGATCGACTACCAATTCCATGAAACAGGGGCTTAGACGGTTTAGAGATTGGGGCTTCAGGGTTGAAAGGTTGCGGGCTAGGCTTTTGTGGTTTTGGGTGTTTGGGTTTACATGGGGATGTTTAGGGTTAGGGTATCAGGACCACGACAAACAGCCACAAAACAGCTGAACCGGAGCTGTTCCAAACCACAGACTCCTTAAACCTTTATCATCGAAGATAGGGGACAGAAGAAGTATTGAGACTATTCCTCAGGGTCCCTTGTTTTAAATGTAGTAGGATATACCTCAAGACCTTGTTCTAACCGTTAGCGGCCGCTATATCAAGAACAAGACCATCTTGCCAGACCTCTTACGAAGTCCACTGAGCGTTGAAGCCAAGCCCCGCCCCCGAAAAGCCGAACAGGCGCCTTCCTTCATGGCTCGGCTCTAGTAACATTGGTAGCTCAGAAGGTGCTTGCAAGTAGCATGCCCTAGACCCTAAAACTCTGAAAGCCCTAAGACGTTAAAGCCCTAAAGCCGTAAAGCCCTAAAACATTAAAGCCCTAATGCCCTAAAGCCTCAACTCTTACGGCCAAAATTCTTCAACCTAAAAAGCTGCAGCGCTCAAGCCCACAACCCTGCAAGCTTGCGGGTGCTGCTTCGAGTTTAGATCGTAGGGTTTGAAGAAGCCCGAAAGTTTCGAATTGCCAGCCAAACTCTGCTATGATATACTACGACATACTATACTCTGTTCTACAAGTTCTGACACATTGCCATACATATATGATGTAATGCGATACAATCATAGGATATAACAAACGGTATAGTATACTGCAAGCTCAGATTCAGAAATCATGTACAAGTGTTTTCGAAGGCCTCGACGGCCTTCTCTGTGTCTGCCTGCTGGTCCATGAACCTGGGCTCTTCAAGTTTGGGGGTTTGAGGGCCCAGGGCGTTTAGGTTTTAGGGCTTAGGGTGTTTATCTTCAAGTCTTGGGTTTCAGCGCTTCGGGCTTTGAGGTGTTAGCGTTTAGGGTGTTTAGGGTTCAGGGTTTAGGGTTGAGTTTGAGGTTCAGGGTTTAGAGTATTTAGGGTTTTCGGGCTTGTAGGGCTTGAATCTCCGGGACCAAAGCCTTATTCTAATCTTTCAGGCCACTAAAATTTGCGGGTCTTCCCTAAACGCACAGGCCTGAGGCTGAGACAGCTAGATCCCAAACCCTAGACCCGAAGCTGCACGTCGTGGTCCTGCTAAGGCTGTCTTATCTTTCCTGCATGCTTGGCGGCTATTTGGCCGACAACCGCCTCGGCCGGTACAGGTGACTCGCAGCACTTTAGAGCGAATCTAAGCTTGCATTTTTGGGGTGGAGGTTTTTGTCTTACACACGTGATCACGATCCAGCTGCTGCGATGAGGGTGATGGTGATGATGAGGATCGCTGTCTCGGGTGGTCTCTTCTAGGTGCTGTAGCTGTAGGAGGTGCTGGGAGTTTCCTTTTGAAGGGGCTCTGGGGTTCGAGCTTTCGGGTGTTGAGATTTTTATCTTCTGCGAAGCTCCAAGGCTTCCAACTTCCACAAGTTTCGATTCCTAAGCCCCTACCCCGCAAGCTGCTGAGGGTAAGTCTTTCTTTCTAGCAGCCTTGTCGATCCCATCAAGATCAGCGCCGGGTCTTGTTAGTTATAAGGGTGCCGTACTATTTTGGGGAGCCAAAAAGGGACCCTAATGTAGAGAACTACCCATATTGGTCTGAATACGAGTAGTAATCTGCTAGTGAAGATGCATCAAAACCCTGCCCCAGACTCTACACTCCGGCTGAAGGACACAGGCCTAGCGGAATGCATCGCCACGATGAGCTGCCGAGGACCATCCTATACTTTGCAGCTGTCTACGTGCTGGGTGTCCTGATTGTGGCCTGTTCCGCGCACCTTTGCAGCAACATGTAAGATCCGTAAGTGCCTCACACCCTCGGATTAGGTGGCTTGGGTCTGGGACGTCGGTGCGGGCTGTCGAGTTGAAGGTGACGAAACAGAGCTCCGTCCTTTTGGGTCGAAGTCTGCCAAGAGTGACCGCGCATAGGCTTCTAAGAGCTGCACCGAGGATTCCGGCTCTCATGGAATCTTCCTTTGGTGTGCCGCTGTACCTGTGCCTTGGCGATCCTGGTCGCGAGAATGTTACCGAGGGTAGAGGGTTCAGGGCTGTAGGGTTTCAGGACTCCGGGGGTTTTGCTTGAGAGAGGTGGCTGCGTCTACGTTTCAAGGTGCTAGGGGGAGAAGGGCGGTGCCTCGGTCAGGACCCAGGATTTCGGAAGGGCTTCAGGGTCTAGGGTTGAGAGGTTTAGGGGTTTAGAGGTTTAGGGTTCTGGCGGGAAGTTTCTGCTCTGGCTGTAAGCACCCGTAAATACAAAATAACTGCCCTGAACCCTAGACCTCGAACCTTGTCTTGAGGCATGTACCGCTGGTCGGGTCATAACCTACATGTTGTAAGGCCCATATACTGTCAGTATCCGATTGGTTGCTGGGCTTAGATGTATTGCAACCGTGCAGGGTATGTTAGGGCCCTCGGGTTGCGCAGAATTTCGTGCTTGTGGAGGGTATTTGTGATGGTAGGGGGCATAGGAACCTAATTCCTAACCCCCAAAGCCCCAAACTCCCAAGCTTATGAGCCACTAAACCCTTTGCTGTTGAAGAGTCTCTTCTATCAAACCACATTGAAAAATCTGAGTTGTTTGATTATGCCAGGGGTCCGGGCAAAAGTGCGACCTGGCTTCCAGACAGAATTGCATCTGAAATCCGATGATGTCTGGCTCGGTGTTAGGAGGTCTGGAAAACGGCAGGGCCTAGACCAAAACCTGAACCAGAAAATCCGTAAACACTTAGACCTCCCAAAAAACCCTACAACACCATAGGAGCAAGCCCTGAAAACCTCCACGAAAACCCTATACAATCCCACAGCATTCCATCCGATAAGACCCGCGTAACTACCGCTGCAAGGCCCCCTCAGGCAGCAAGACAAAAACGATAAAGGGTGTAATGGCGAGTCAAAACACCTACTTAATCCAACCACGGCATAAGAAGCTAGCTGAGTCCCCTTGAGCAGCACGGGAACGAACCAAAATTGCAAGAAGCTGGCTGCTTTCAGCAAAAAAGAGGGCATGTTCACCGCATCCCGAACTCCGAGTCACAGCAGCGATGCTGTGCTGTGCAGCTTGTGCTACGGCTAAAGCGGCATATAGCATAGAGTGTAAAACCAGCCAGGCGGCAGCAAAGATCAACCCTGAGGCATGCACATTAGCCGACACCTACTTTCCGCGCGTTTCCTGCATGTGCACATGCAGCTGAACCTGAATTTCACCATAGTCAAAGAAGACCAGGCTGTCATGCGAGAATCTCTGCTCTGAGGTGCATGCTGGCCACTATGTGGTTAGAAAACCTGCGCCCAATGACTTTTCAAAACGCGTTTTCCGATCATGAGAGGGTCTCCGTAAAGAAGGCCCGATTCTCAGACAGAGCAAACGCAGGATGCCTCAGGCAATGTCTTCAAATGCAAACCCCTCAGCCCTAAACCCAACAGTGGCTGGAGACCACTTGTTTTTCAGGCTCGGTGCTTTCGTGTTCGTGGCCCTAGGTTGCCCGGCAGCAGTTCAGCCCTCGAAGCGATGCGTCCGAGGGGAGGGAGGGGTACTACATACGATCATGGAGTCTAGGTCTGGGTCCAGCGCGTAGAGTTTGAGATGTGTGGATTCTCCTCGGAAATAGTTTCCCCATCTGTCCAGTCGTACCACCAAGAAATTGTCAAGAGCGTTTGCGGCTACGGAGGTCACGGTTTTGGATCCACCGTGCTCGGGAGCCTTTCGGTGGATTTTGGGTTCAGGACTTTGGGATTTAGGCAACAACAAGCAAGTTTCCATTCTTATGGGCTTCGGGTCGGCATTTACAAGCCTTCCTGCTCAGATTTAAGGCTCCTAAACCTGAAGTACTAGGACGCTAAGCCCGGAACCCTTAAACCCGAAAAGACTCCCCCCCCTCACAAAAGAGTACTGCGGTTCGATCTATTGCAGGTGAACGCCAAACGAGTGAGAACGGGGTGTGTGTGGTTTTGGTAGGTTTATAATCGGGCTTTTCGGGTTTCCTGAAGAGGTGTGTATGGGGCTTACAGGGCTGCCAACGGGCTGCTATATGGGAGTTTCCGAAAATTAGGGGTACCTTCTGTGGGGTCCTTATAATAAGGGTCCTACTATTCAGGGTACTATATTAGGGTCCCCCATTTTCGGAAACTCCCATATGGTTTCTAGAGGGTGCAAGAAAGTGATATGATACGATGAAGTTGGAAGGGATTTGGTCCCAACTACCCCGTTGCCATGTATTCCGTACTCCTTACCCACACGCTCGTCACAAAGACTAAAACTCGTAAACCCTATAAGCCCTGTCAACCCGATAAGCCTTGCAAGCCTTACTAGACCCTGTAAACCTATAAACAACCAAAGCCAAGAAAACCCTTTTGGGAGTTTGCTTTGCCAGGCCCAAGAGGGACCATTGCGAAGCCGAGATTACTGGAACCTTACACAACAGCCCAAAAGGCCAAGGGTTGTTAGGGAGCCTTATCAAATATACCCGTCTACCCCTATATGCTCCCTGAAAGAAAGGTCTTCAGGGATACGAGGACGAGGGCTGTGGGTTTGTCGTCGTGTGTGTGGGGTCCTCAACACCATCATTTCACGAAGGCACCGGTGCCATCAAGCCGAACGTGATGAATTTCGGTGCTGACCAATACGATACCGAGGTGCGGCATCGCGAACCCCAACACACCAAGAGCCCCTCAACTACATCCCTCCAGACCCTGGATGCATGCTCAAAACAGGCCAAGAACCCTGAATAGAGCCAAACAAAGCCTATACAACTGACACTGACTCAGGACCCCTCTGTGACCCAAGGTATATTCGTGAATTCAGGTGAATACTCCGCAAGTTGCTACAGATGTGACTGTTCCAAAGATTTGATTCTCGAAGCTTCTGACACGTGGTTCAAGGTTTGATCTGTGGCTATGGGTTTGGGGTTCGGATGGGCCGTCCTTGTCACAGGATCCGGAGGAGGAAGTTCAGCAGAAGGCGTTCTTCTCGTACTTCTACCTGACCATCAACGTAGGCGCCAAAGCTTCGAAACCCTACACCCCAAAACCCTACCCCTACACCCAACTGTCACCCTATACCCCATCGTGAATCCTGAACACTCGAGCCCCTCCCTTCATCAAAACCACGCCCACATCGGAGCCTTGACTCTGAGCTAATACAGGGGCCCGAGTAATTTGAATCGGGTATGGGGGGGTATATTATACTATGATTCTAATAAGGAACCCCAAAAACCCTATTAGAACTATTAAGGCCCCTACATTAAACGGCTCTGTAGCAGTGCCAAGCACCCTAGCCCAGTTCTTTAGGCACAGACCAGGTCCACTCACGAAATTCGACAGACGGATAGGAAGCTAGTTAATGCAGGGGCCTAATAATTACCTCTACTATTTTGCATGTTCCTGTTTAGAATTATAGTATCATGGGCCCCAAAACCCTATTCTAATTATTAAGGCCCCTACATTAGCTACGCAGGTAGGTAGGTGATAGTTCGATAGATAGGTAGACAGATAGGTGGACAGGTCGAAAGATAGAAATACATTTGTACAATCTTCGTCACGTTTTTGATGGGTTTGGTATGTCCACGTCCACGTTTCCGTGTCTGGGTTTCGCAGGCCGCTCTTTATAGCAGCAGGGTGTTCTCTCAGATGGGGTCTTCGGTTAGACAGGGTTGAAAGTGCTCATTTTAACAACGGCATGGCTTGGTTTCGCTTGGCTTGGCCTGTAAGCCAGGGGCACCAGCGTGGATACGAACACAGCTATAGTGCATGTGCGTACATACATATACCCATGCATATTGTACATATACCTTGAACCCTGAAACCCTCATTACAGTAACCCCATCATAATGTACTTCGGGGCTTTGCGGGGTCCTCGGTCTCTGCTTTCCTTTGGGGTGCTCTTGAATGATCGATTTCGGCTCCCTCCCAGAAGCAATGGAAGGTTTGGATCAACTAAGGCTTAGGGTGTTAGGGTTTACGGCTGTTCTCTCTCTCTCTCATTTTTTCGAGCTGTGGAATTGAAACCCTCAACAGCCGGAACCCTGAACCCTGCTGCCAGTGTTAATGCTCTACAAGCTGTATTCCTACATAGAGGCCCGAATAAATTAGCACGGGTATTCCTTGAAGAAAGCTTATAGACTCACCGCCAAAGAAAGCGAAGTCTAACTTTTCAGGCCCCTGATATATCCAAGCTCTCTGATTCGTCTCCTGCCTCAATCGACCGGCAACGTATTCGTGAAGCTGGGTAGTCTGCACGCCCTGCAGACTGCTAAATCAATTCTCAATCTCATGAGCTTCCGCCTCTACTTGCTGAGCTTCTGTTCAGCTTGAGTTCTCTTGTAACATGTAGCCGGGGAATGTAGAAACCTGATTCAGGCTTTAGGGGCAGGGTTTCCACATTGTTGAAATTTCAAGCAGAGCTTGACATCCACAAGGTGTTGTCTTTGCCATGGGTTTTACGGACGCTCGGCAACACCAGTTCTTTGTGCAGGCTGAGCGGGAGATAGGCATTACATAGGGGTGGCATTATTTGGGGGGATCCGTATGATAGTGAAGGTTTCTTCGATTTACGGCTCATGTTGTTCGGGTCTCCTAAGTTATTGATCTCCCATACGTAGCCGTGTTGCCGACAGAACAGCCCTCCTTCACCCTGTCGGTAAATTACGCGAAATTACATCAGCTTTCCACGGCGGGCAGCAAGGAACTCGCAAGCATGGCTCCCTGCAAGGGAACCTTCCTGAGTTGAGTACATACTGCCACGGACCACCACCACCACCACCATCAGCATTAGTAGCAACAAGCCTGTCCAGGCCCCTACGCTGGCAAAGGGGTTTGCTGTTTCCGGCATGTCGTAAGGTGTCGTACAGAGATAAGGGGCGAGGAGGGAGAGGGGGAGGGAGGAAGGGAGGGAAGGAGGGAGGAGGGGTTTTGTTGTGAAGCCGTTCTTTAGGGCTCGTCGTCCACAGTCTTAAATTCGAAAGCGTGCGGGAGTTTCACAGAATGAGGACCGCTAGAACCCTCCATGGGGCAGCATCATTATAGCAGCTTTTTCTAATCCAATACCTAGTAGTAGGTAACCTTTAACCTTTTGGCATTGGGGTAGTATAATCCCTATATAATCCTTATATTATGAAAAAGGTTAACCTTTGGTTCCCCATGATACCCGACAAGTAGGAATATGATTATTTACGTGAGGATCCTTGCTACGAGGAGCCCCGAATGCGGGCCTGATCTTGAACTCTCAGGATGAGGATCATGATTATTCGGACCGTAGAGAAGCCAATATAGGTGCCTGAATAATCAGAATAGGGTGTGGGGGAGGAGGGGTATATTTTGCTATAACTATAATAAGGACCCCCCAAAAAAAACACCTTTTCTTATTTAGGCCCATACATTGCCCTTTATCTCAATAACCGCCAGGTTAACTTGGCAACGAGCGACAGCAGCACAGCGAGTGCTGGAACCGGTATGTCGGCAGCAAAAACACCAACTCCGAATAGGTGGGGGGAGCGGGTTTAGGTTTACGGTTTCCTGATTGGTGAGAGAGGGGGCTTGCATGCATTCAAAGTTCTGCTATGCACCTATGTAGGGTTCCATGTTTGGGTGCGCAATGCTCTATGTTCTGAAAGTGAGCTCTTTACGGCATATCCACTAGCCGAAAACGGAACATGTGTCGAAGGGTCGGGGAGGCAGGATGGAGGGCGCCAGGGATCCGGCTTTAGGAACCAGACAGCCACCTCACGCAAGTTCAGCGGGCACATCATGGAAAACAGCACTAATAGGGCCGCTCACGTGCTTTGAGGGAACTTCAGCAACGCATACGAAACACAGGAAAGGTTCGGCTGCGCACGGCGCGAGGACAAGGACTTGATATCGAAAATGTGTGGATATGCATGTCGGCGAAAGCTACACCTGCACGGACAAGGACCGCTACTTTCATGTCCACTCAAGTGAACAGAAAGCAAGATGCCAAGACCGACTGCAGATCGGTAAATCTCACACCTGCAATTTATCCCAAAAAACAGGCCCCTGAAGGCAAACTCATCGACTCTTGAGCCCGAGCCCAAAAACCGAACTTTGCGAGCCCTCG
Organism: Symbiodinium sp. clade A Y106; assembly: GCA_003297005.1. Classification (NCBI taxonomy): domain Eukaryota; class Dinophyceae; order Suessiales; family Symbiodiniaceae; genus Symbiodinium; species Symbiodinium sp. clade A. Next base: position 53,709 of record BGNK01003457.1, on the reverse strand, counting down.
CAGCCTGAATTCATCGACTCCAGGCTACTTCAAGTCTTACTGCATCGCTGCGGGGGCGATGCTCATGGCTCTTATTTGCTTTGCTCTGGGGACTCCCAGGCATCCCTGGCATCGAAGACTTTAGGGTTGTAGGGGGGGGNTGAAAGGGATCTATAAGGGTTCCTTTAAAGGGGTCTATCTGGGTTTAGGGTTTAGGGGTTTAGGGTTTAGTGTTTAGGGTTTAGAGAGGTAGGATTTCTAAGATTTTGGGGTGCAGGGTTTATAGGGCTTAGGGTTTGGAATTTCCGGGTGCAGGGCTTGGGGTTTGAATCTTAGAGCTTGAGGCTTAAAGGCTAACGTACAGGCTTAAGGGGTCTAGCGCGTGAGCTTAGCACGAAATGGCTTCTTCTTCAAGGCCTGGATTTAAGGGAATTTCGATTGGGCTACTAACAGGGGATAAGCGTTAAGGGTTTAGGAGGTTTAGGGTGTGCTGCAGGGTGTAGGAGGTTTAGGGCTTATCGGGTTTAGGGTCACAGCTTAAACGAAATTCCTTGAGCCCCGGACTTCCAGAGCATTGCAAAGCGTAAACCTAGTAGTAGAGTAGGTAACCTTTAACCTTTTGGGGTAGTATAATCCCTATATAATCCTTATATTATGAAAAAGGTTAACCTTTGGTTCCCCATGATACCCGACAAGTAGGTAAAACCCTGACCCAAGCAGGTACGCAGGCAAAGACCGGGTAACGAGGAGACCCATGGCCAGCGTCCTTTGGCAGCACTTGCCGCTTGGCAGCGAGCGGAACCTTTCTTTGTTGGTTTCGGGGCACGCAAACCGACATAGCCACTCCTACCATAGAAACCAAGTTTTGAACTCTTTCGGTACTTCGGATGCTGTGCTGTGTAACTAAGGCGACATGCTGCGAAGAAGAGCCTTGCTGGCAAGCTTTGCGCGACTTGGCGGCCATGGGCCCGAACAAAGCTTTCCATGTGGTTTCGAGCACAGTTGAGGCTTACCGGTTTTGGAGTGAGGCGCTTGAGGGGGGCCCAGGGCTCCGGGCTTAAGACTTTGGTCGCTTCAGGGCTAGTATTCGCCGCCTTTGGTTCTCACGGTGTTGGGTTCAAGGCTGGGGGCGGTTTCGGATTTCAGGAGCTGAAGGAAGCAGCGCATGGGAGCCTAGGCAAAAAGGCCAGAAGGAGCAGGGAATGAAATGTAGCTTGATGATGAGAAGAGCGTGTGTTGGGTATTCAATCGGGGTTCTATATTGGGTCTTGGTGGGTTCTAGGATGTGGGGGACTGCAATACTGAGCTGTCAAGCATGTTCTCCGGTTTGCCTAGCTTACTGTACGCTAGACTTAAGCTTTAAGGGCGAGACAGCTTGCGGTGTTTAGGGCTTTAGGGCTTGAAGGGTTTGGGCTTTCGCGTTCCGGGGCCTGTTGGGTTGAGGATTTCTGATTTAGTGTTCTAGGCTTTCTAGGGTTTAGGATCTACTCTCAAGCTTAGGGACAAAGGGGTGTGTAGGGTACCCTGAGCCCGGAACCCTAATCCTGGTTGAGGGTTTGGCAACCTCGCTTCTTCTCTCACCGGGCCAGGTCCTTGCATGGGCGCTGATTCCCGCCTACATGGCGTCGCCGGGCATTGTTTAGGCATCCAGCTGTATTCCGAAAATTAGGGGTACCGTATTTAGGGGTCCTTACAATAAGGATCCTACTATTTAGGGTCCTATATTCGGGTCCCCTATTTTCGGAAACTCCCGTATTGACATCCATAGAAACCTAACCTACCCCAAGACCTTCAGGCCCCTAAGTCCTATCCGAAACCCTCAAGCTGCTAGACCCAAAAAAGGTCCACCCCCCCAAAACCCCCCCCACCAAGAGAAACGCCCCCAACCCTCTCGGGACGAGCCCGACTGGTCTAGTGTGGCGCATTGACGATGTGGGAGTTTCCGAAAAAATTGGGGTACCTTATTTTGGGGTCCTTGTAATAAGGACCCTACTATTTAGGGTACTATATTAGGGTCCCCTATTTTCGGAAGCTCCCATGTAGGCCTTCGGTATTTCATAGTTTCCGTTCTTGGGATCTTGTTCTCGAAGATTTGTTAAGTGCTTTAAGGTTTAAAGGGCCAGCCTAGTTCAGGTGGTGCGGAGGCTGCGGGGGTAGGGGTTAGGGGGGCATTAGAGATTAGGTTTTGGGGGTCTGGGGGCTTCCGGTTCTGGGCTTCAGGCTCCTGTTCGTGATTCATACATACATACATACATATTTGTGTATATATAGGTATGTATATGTGTATATATATATATGTGTGTATGCATTTCTATTCAACATTTCACTTTAATATTATGGTATTATGGTTCCTTGTTATAATCAAACTTTACTACTAGACTTCCTTATGAGATTCCTTATGAGAGAGAGGTATATTATAATATTCCCCAAATGCTCACTCCAAGGATCGTGCTTGCTGGTTCTCTCTTGGGATCTATCGCGTGGCCTCCCGGCTCTTGCGTAAATGAGGTCAAGGGCTCAGCGGGTTTAGGGCTTCAAGAGTGTAGGGCTTAAATCTTTCAGGGTATGGGGTTTAGGGGCTTCCTTGAGGACTCAAGGCCGCATGTTCAGGGTTTAGGAGCGTCTCGACACATGGGACATGAGCCGTAAGCTTCTGTTGGTAACGCCTGGTCCTGGAAGTTTATTGCGGATAGATTGCAGGCGCATGCTTCCCTAGCTGCCTTTGTTCCAATTGACTTTCGCCTGTTAAGTTCCGGTATACGGTCGAAAAACGTGGTTGTTGCGCGTAGGAAGTGCGACAATTGCCATGCAGACCGCTGCAGACCCCTGGATGAAAAGAGTCGTGCGAAGAGTACACTGCATCCGAAGAGCACGATGCGAAACCAGTGTTGGGTTGTAACGCAACGCTTAAAGCCCCTGTTCAAGGCAAAAGACTGCAACACGTTTCTGTTGTCTTTCAGGCCTCGAATATGAAAGACCGAGGAATTCAAACAGGGTTCTTCGGGTCTCTTGAAAATAGTTCTGTTACTGGAGCTCAAAGGACTAACATTCCTAAGTATACGAGCCCTGGTAATATTCAATGGGCTGTTTTGCCCTTGAGCACGGTCCGAACTTTGCCACTCCGGTCTCTTTGTCAACCGACAACCCAGCAAGGTCGAGGTGTGTTCAGAGTTTCCGCTTTAGGCTTCCCAGGCCCCTAAGGTAAAAGTGTCAGAGTTTAGGGCTCAAGGTGGGGTGTAGGTCTAAGCAAACCAAACCCCATCTGAGCCCCCAACACCCGAAGACTGGAATCCCAGATACCCCGCTTAACTTGATGAAAGCTTGTGCCGGCACTGCGTTACCTCGACGCAAGCACGGCACCCCGGCCGTTTGGAATCCCAGCTTCCGTCTGCAGAAAGCTGGGAATTGTGACTGCAGCTTGAGAACTGGAAGACCTAGCAGCTGAGTAGATAACCTTTCACCTCATAGTTGAACAGGTTAACCTTTTTCGGGCTAGGATACTCAGCCCCTGAGATAAATTCGGTTCAGGCATCAAGGAGCTCAGGGGTTTGGGTTGGCGGCTCAGGGCTCAAGGCTTATACTTATCACACAAACCCTCACGCCCTACCGCAAACCCTAAACCCTAAACCGCCTCAAACCTAAACTAAGCCGAGGCTTTCATCAACTCTTACCTGGTTGGGCATGGCTCTGGCGTTTCTCTCATGTGCGCTGCTAGCGCCTCGTCGATATCAATGGCCGCAAGAGCTGGCATGAAGGCAGGATTGAGGATCCAGCATAACTCTTGCTGGGGATTTGTTACACCCACCTCCATCCCCCCTGTTGAGGCTTTGGAACTCCACAAGCTAGTTCATTTCGTCATCAAGATGGCAAACTGCATGTCACAAAATCGCTAAGGCCTCAAGCTCTAGGTCATTCTAGCTGCACAGCGCAGAGAAGAGCCGGACCTAGAGCAAGAATAGCATAGGGCCTTAGTACTTAGAAGATGGGGTATAGCCATATCGTCTATATCCATATCGTCTATGTCTATATCCCTAAAAGTTGCGAAACCCAGTTGTAGGGTTTAGGGAAGAGTTACAGCGCCGGCCCCTAAACCCTTGAACCGTCTGGATTAGGAAGAAAATCTCCACCGAGAGATGATACATCCAAAAGTATTCTATATAATGACTGCAGCAACCCTTTTCGAATGTGTACAAACCGCTACAAAAGCCTGCTAAACCCGGAAACCCAGATATCGCTGCACCAGCGGAGTGACTTCCTCGAGCCATTGCCGCCGCAGGCGCCTCCGCTTCTTGTGTTATAAAGCTTTCTATATTACTTATCTCGAGCCCATCGGGAAGACAACTTGTTAATGTGTAGTCAGAGCACGTTCCTTGTTCTAATATAGGGGCCTCGATAAATCGAGTAGGGTCCGGGGGTATATTATACTATCAGCATGATAAGGAGCCCCCAAGACCCTATTCCAGTCACTAAGGCCCCTACGTTATCTCCCAAAAACTGGATCGTGTGGGGTTCACGGTTTCCTAAGCCCGAAGCTCCCTAAACCTTTAACCTTTTGGGGGCTTATATAATCCTACCATAGGTTGAAAAAGGTTAGCCTTTTGGGGCTAGGGTGCTCAGCCCCTAAGTAGAGGTTTGAGGGTTCTCCAGGACTTTCGCTTCAGGGTTGTAGGGCGTAAAGGGTTGCAGGGCTTTACAGGCATGCATATTTGGGTCTCACAAGATTTACGAGCAAGATCATGTTTAGAGTTTAGATGTTTAGGCATAAGCTCTTCTTGCACAACGGAGTTTCCTACAGATCCCAGAAGACCGGCTGGCATAGATGCATCTCTGCCCAAGGTGTGCAGCTCGCAGCAGGCGTTCTACAAGGATTCTAATTATAAGGCTCGGGTCTGGGTGGGGGTCGGTGTCTGGGTTTCGGACTCTGGAGTTTGGGGCTGCGGGTTCCTACTCCAGCCACAAACCTTAACCCTGTCCGAGACTAAGGGTTCTTGTTAAGCAGCTTATGTTACACCTCCTTCCCTCCATCCGTCCGTCCGTCCGTCCATCCATCCATACATCCATCCATCCATCCGTTCCTTCCATTCGATCCATTCCTTCCAGTCCATCCAGTCCATCCATTCCATCCATCCATCTATCTGTCTGCCTATCTGTAGATAGTTCCATCTTCCTATCTGTAAATGCTCTATATGTAGCTAGATGGATAGATAGATAGGTACATACGTAGTAGGTAGGTAGGTAGGTAGACAAACGTACTGCTAACTGAAGCTGACTTCCTTCCTGAACCCGCCTTCCAGGCGGAGGCTACACAAGCAATCACCACAGCAGATGTCCGGGGCGCCTTCAACTGTGTGCCGACCATCATCTGCATCAATGCCCCCTGGCTTTGCACTGGGTAGCTCAGATAGCCTTGAAAGCAGGGACACTTGGGAATACGTCTCTTATCGGCAAGTCGTAGATAAACAGTGGACGTACTGTATGGCTATTTGTGTGGACGAACAATTTTTGCACAAGGAACTACATATACATATATACCTATATATATATATACATGTACATACTGTTGTGGTATTGTACGTATGCACTTCTTGTACACACACACTTCTAGCTTCTAGAATCTCTGTGGTTCGTCTCTGCTGTGAGTTTTAAACTCTTCTCGAGCGATGCGGTTTAGGGGTTTAAAGTTAGTGGGTTTAGGACGGTGCCTGCGAGAACACTGTAGGAGCGATACAAACTGCTATCCCTGTACGGTGGATACCGTGTAGGATGCACTGCACTGTTGTTGCTTCTCGGCGCTCCTTCAAAGGTACACCCGAGGCCGTTGTTCAGTCCTCCTAGGTGTCGCTTCCTTTACCCAGGCACCATGACCTGACTGGTGAGAAACATGGGTCTTGCATATACTGGTTGTTTAGACTATTCGTAGACACTGGGCTGTTTGGTTCAGAGTTTATTAATCAAGGTTCTGTCAAGTTCTGGCTTGCGGGTCTAGCATTCGGGGTTTGGGATTCCGTGTGGTCGGAAGAACTACCAACATTAATCCTTTCCTATAATTATCGTATAATATGCCCTATTGCAATTACTCAGGCCCCTATATTTTGGCCTGAGGTTGGTTTCAACATCCCTTACAACGCGATGAACAATGCCTATCCTGCCCAGGCAGTGAGTTGCACGGGTTTCGGGCTTTGAAAAAGCTGTTTCCCCAGCAGCCAACCCAAAACCAACGACGAAGTGCCCCGAAAATTCCATATCCCTAAACCCCAAACCCTAAACACTATCCCAAAGCCTGAAAGAGACCCAAAAGGCTAAAAAGCCTCAAAGCCAAACGTTGCATCAGTGATATGGGGGGGGGGTCCATACCACATCCGTATCATGGGTTTAGTCTGTAGGGCGATGGGAGGTTTAGGGTGCCGTGTCTTGGAGATTTTGGTTTAGAGGTTTAGGGGTTTAGGGTTTAGGGTTTAGGGGTTTAGGGTTTAGGTCTGGGTGAGAGGGTCAATTCGGTCCACAGGTTCAGGGTCGAGGCTGAAATTCTCGCAGAAGCTGACGGAGTTCCAAAGCCTACATCCCATTGCTTATGGTTTAGGATTGAGGGTTTAGGTTTTAGGATTGGGGGTTTAGGATTTATGATTTAGCGTTTTGCTTTCTCCCTGTTGCCAGTTGAACATAGAAGAGACAGAAACCACCCTGAGTGAATCACTCTAAACCCTGAACCCCGAAACCCCCAAGACAAAAAACTAAACCTAGTAGTAGAGCAGGTAACCTTTAACCTTTTGGGGTAGTATAAGCCCTATATAATCCTTGCAAAAGGTTAACCTTTGGTTCCCCATGATACCCGACAAGTAGGTAAAGAAGTGGAGCCTCGAAGCCCCTGAAGCCCCACTAGAGCCAGAAGCCTTTCTGCGAAGTCAAAACCCCAAGATGAAAACCCCCAAGCCCCAGTTCACCCTTGGGGCTAACAAGAATTCAGCTAGGAAAATGGCAATCACGAAATATGAGATAATGATTTCTCCTGCAGCTCCAAAGAGAGGCGTGTCAGATGGACACCCGTCTACTCGGCCAGCAGCTGAATGGAAGCTTCTTTAGCCTCGGTGCCCCGCCTTCGATACGGATTGAACTGCTTGACCCTAAACCCTAAACCCTAAACCGTTGAGGTTTACGCGTTGTTTGCTTTAGTGTTTGGAGTTTCGAGGCTTGGAGTTCTTGCTGTGCGAAAAGCTTCAGAGTCTCGAGCTCGGGATTTCAGGCCATGGGTTTAGGGTTTAGGGATCTAGCGTTTATGTCTTGTGCAACAGGAAATATGTCAACATGGGGGTTTAGGTGCTGAACGTTGTGGGTAGCCTTAAAGCCCTCCCTAAACCAAAACCTGATCCGCAAGCCTGTAAACCCGTACCCCTGAACCCCAAAGCATAAGCCCTCAAAGCCTTAAACTCATAAATTAGGACCCTAAAGCCTGAGCCCTCAAAGCCCTAAACTCTCAGATTGAAGCCCCAAATTCGGTTCGGGTCTCATGTAAGCGCCTCAAGAATTGCCCGCGTGGAGCTCTTTTTTATAAGTATATGAGATAATGTACCCCAGAGCTGATCACAGGCAAAGAAGGCCCCTGCATTAGGGGTTTAGGGTTTATGAGAGGGGTTCGGCGCGACTGCTTGGGTCGACCGATTTTGGGGCTTAAGGGCTTAAGTTCAGGCATTTTGTACAACATTGCAAGTCCGGTAGTTGAACTGCTGTAGTACCATGATTGCAGTCATACAAATTCACCATTGCCATAAGCAATGTCTGCTGCACAAAAAAGCCAAGCAACAGAATAGGAAATAGCTACTTACCTTGACCCACTAGAAAGCTACCCAGGGTGTAGGTTCCTTCAACAAGCCCCTGGTAGAACTTATAGGGACTCGGTACAACATAATATGAGATATTATGAACCTGCTATATATAGGATCATATGATATAGTAAAGCCTCCCAAATACTGAGACCCTAAACCCTAAAACCCTACACCCTAAACCCCAAAACCCCAAACCTTCCTATATTGTACTTTTAATTATAGTAGAATGGGCCCTAAAACCGTATTCTAATGAGTAAGGCCCCTATATTATCGTACCCTTATGGTATCCCTTATAGTAGCCTGCTGTAAAGGCACCCTATTCTAATTCTTGAGGGCCTTGGTTGCTGGCTCAAGGCTTCTGGGCCTTATCTTCAAGCATTGGGTGTTGGCCTCTGGGGTTTGGGGGTTCAGGGTACTTATAGTGAACCCCAGAAAGTTGGAACATGGATTTAGGACGATTTGTGCTAGGATCCCTTATACTTTACCTTAAGGGCATGAGGATGATGATGTTCCAACTTTCTGGCTTATGGATCCCGGGGTTCAGGGCCCAACCCTAGGGTTTTTGGCTTTAGGAGTCTAGGGATTTGATCTTGTAGGGTTACGATGGTTGAGGGTTGAAAAGCCCAGGTGACGCCTTCGCCATCATACTACTGGTTCCCATCTATGAGAAGTTGCCCTTGAGCTGCACTGGCCAACATTTAGGGTTTTGGATTATGGGCCAAGGCCTATGCTGCAAGCTGGTGTTGATGTTAACAGATTTCTCCTCCAGCTTTCAGAGCGTATTTATTCATCGCTGCCGTACAACTTCCCTGATTTCGGTTTGTCCCACACCCTCAACAGGCTCCGCTAGGTGGTCTTCAAGACTGGTCCCTGGAGTTTAGGGTTGCAGGGTGTTTCTTGGTGGCTCCGTCGTCCAACACAGAGACGCGACACGTATGCAGTCGGACCCTTCACTCCTAGAGGCTCCCCCATTGCATCAAATACGATGTGTTGTTGCACATATATATATATATATGTATATATATATACTTAAAAATATATTTATGTATTTATTCACATATATAGTATGATTTTGATTGCAATAACCACCCAAGTCCTATTCTTAATCTTGCGGCCCCTATGTCAAGGCCGTTAGACCCAGATAGCTTTTCTCTTGGATTTAGAGCTCAGTGTAAAGCCCAACTAAAACAAGAAGGAAAAAAGCCCCTACAAACCCTTCCAAGCCATATGGATCCCTAAAAACCCCTACAGTAGAAACCCTGCAAAGCCTTGTGATGCCTTATAAACCTCTACAGCAACGAAAACCCTGTCAGATGGAAACCCTGAAGCTGCGGGCCTCTCCTAAAGCTGCTCGAGCAAAACATGGAGAATTCTAAGTCCTAGTGTCGATTAAACTCCACGCGCCAAACCCCGAAAAACAAAACAAAACAAAAGTCAAAGCGAAAACTTCCAAGCATCGGAAAAGAACCCTCGAAGTCAGAACGGACCAGGCTCTTTCCAGCCCTTCGCCGCTACAACGGCCACGCGCTCTCTCGCACGACTAAGCCCCGATCTCATGCAACAAGCTTGGGTTTCAGGGTTTCCGGGTTTTGGTACTCAGAGCTCCGAGAAACTCGTGTTGAGTGTATGTTCAGGGCAACTTCATATGAACCCGGGTGTTCGACTATAAGGTTTGCCGTTGTGCGTTCTGGCATGTTGGCTGGGGGTGATGAATGTTGTATTGCAGTTTTTCAGTTGAACCTAATTTCTCGTCACATACAGATCCAGAGGAGTTTGCGGCAAGTTGCTTCTTCAGAGAGGATCCTAATCAGCCAAACCCCTGGAAGTGTTCAAAAGTACTGCTGCCAAAGCCTCGAACCCTGAAGCCAAAGAAGCCCGAAGCCCCAAACAGGCTCGACGCCCTACGTCCAAAATACTTGGAAGAACCCTTATCCTTGCGCTTAAACCCACGACGGTGACTCCTCGAGGTATGTCGTGGGCTTCTCCCTTGCCATTGCTGCGAACCTTTCAGTGCACCCCTCGGCGTTTCTCAGAAGATACACAGCTTGGGATTTAGGGGTAAGGGGAGAGCACCAAAGCCCTCAGAAGAAAAAAATTTCTACTGGTTTCCTCTACAAGGTTTGAGAAAGCTTACATCTGTAACAGGTTGGTCTGCTTTGGTTTCTAGAGCTTCTGGGTTTTTGTCTCCGGAGCCCTACATCTACATTCATGAATCATGAACTTCGCGAACGCCCAAGTATTGGATGTTGCAACTGAGTTCGGCATCCCCGACGGAGCAGAAACTGGCATCCAAACTACAAGCGCTGGAAGAAAAGAAGTAGTCCATTATTCATGTGTTTGAAGTCAAACAAGCTCGCTGCTGATCATGTTAGGGGGTAGGAATTTGTGGTGGGGATGGCGAGAAAGCAAGACCTTATGGATTTCGGCTTGAAGGTGTTCGTCTACAGTTAACAAGCTGCAGTGGACTCGCTTACAAGTGCGGGACAACGACCGAGCAGACTTGTTCTTTCCAATGTGTATATATCTGTATATAATTATGTATATATATATAATCTGTTATGACTCTATATATATATATATGTGTGTGTGTGTACATATTTATATGTGTGTATATATATATATATATATATGTGTGTGTGTACAAGCGTTTGAGGATTGGGGTCTGGTGTCTAGGAGCTTGGGAGTGGATTTCCATGTTAACGGCTAGCTAAGAACCTTCATCCTAAGCTTCAGTCTTTCGTTCGCCGTGAATCGCGCAACATAAACTTTCATCCTACGCGGTTCAACTACACAGCAGCCCTTGACCCAAAGTCATAAGTAGACCATTGCAGCAAGAACACTGGGTTCCAGAACACCTCGAGGGCTCGCGGTCCAGACTTGAAGGTTTGCTTCCTAATTTGGGTTCGCACACCCGGGGGTTTAGGGTCCGCCTGGTGCCCAGCTCCTATAGCTGGGTAGTATACAAAATCGCAGTTAGGCTCCTCAGGTCAGGGCTTCAACCTTCTTCTTTCAAGGCTATAGCCTGGGCTTTGGAGTACCATACTTTAATACTTCTTTTCTTAAAGGAACCATTATGAAATATTTTTTTTTCATTTTTTTGTCTCCCTGGTTACTTATGGCCCAGGTAGCAGGAGTAAGCATTGGGGCCTCCTCAGGGCGTTCGGACTATAGTAGAGCACAAAACTCAAGACTAAGTGGGACTACTAGCGATACCATGGCAGAGTAAACCAGACCCGTCTCCGAAACTTGACAGTGCTTTTAAGCTCTGTAGTATAGAGGCTTGAACAATTTCCAATACTATGTTGTAGGGCTCAGGAAGACCTGCAACAGCGCAGGATAGCCTAGGCCCCAGCACATAGTGCGATTCGCGAGACGGCTCCAAGATCCCCGGCGTGGCACCGCCGTGCTCGGGCTCAGCGCTCCAGAACCAGGAAGGCCATCAAGGCAGGCTTACGGCCACCCAAACGGTGGCTCCACCAGCTACGACTTCACCACGCCACAGGGCCCGTCCAGGGGTGCCAGCTACGAGCCCTGATGGTCAAAAAGCCCCAGGCCAAGACAGCGCCGTGGAGACCGACTCACGAGAAGTACGAAGACTACTACGCGGCCGCTACTTCCTCGCCCCAGTCCTGGCAGTGGTGGCGGGGCTCCTGGTCTGCGAGGGCATCCAGGGGTGGACAAACGGCTGCACCGGCGCGGGAGGAGCGCTACGACCAGATTGCCGTCGCCAAGGCAAGCCAGCGGCCCCCCGCTCGCCTGACGACAGAGACCGAGGCGCCGGGCTCTCAAGTGCAGGTCTTACAGGCCGTGCAGCGCTCGGTCACCCATGCCCGCAAGATGGACGCCAAGATACGCAAGCTGCAGGAGGACAGACGCGTCAAGGCCCTGCAATGGGATGCCTATGCAGCGGACACCAAGGAGAAGTTCCTGCGCCAACGCCGTGCTTACGAGCAAGACATTCAGCGAATAGAACAAGAGATGGCTCAGGCTACCATAGCTGGCCAGGAAGCCGCCGAACGGGTCAAGGAGCTCGTCAACAAGGGAGCGGCTGCCATCCACGACAAGGATACCACTATGGACCCGAGCAGCTGGGAAGCCCTGCTTGCTTCCGAGGCGAACGACGCAGGTGTCTTCCTGGCGCAAGCTCTCCAGGCCGCAGGAGGCGTGCCAGGCAACTCCGACCCGAGGTGCTACAGCAGCTTTTTGGCTCGACGAGTCTTCCACAGTTTGGGCTTTCCGGTCTTGGCACAGCTGGCCCTCCACAAGCAGTCCCACCGGTGCCTGCCCCAGATCTCTATACGGCGACTCAACCACCCGGCTTGGAGACGAGGGATGCGCAGACGGAACCGTTTGCGACTGCATCACCCAAGCCGACTGCATCGGTGCCATCGGAGCCCATGGCACCGACTGCCAGGCCGGCCCCGCTGGAACGTGGAGTTCATGGAACTTCACCGCACCACCCCGGACAGTGAGAAGCCGGCGTGCCGCGACAACCCACTTCCATGGAGGCGCCGCGCCAGGACATCAAGACAGCCTCGATGAAGCCGCAGGGTACAGTCCCCATGAGTGGGCCCAGCCTCGGCGAGAAGCTAGATCAGAAGCGCGAAGCCGAGCGGAGGACTGCTATGCAGCCGTTTGGGGGCTGCGGCAGGCCAACAGACAAGCCGCCCGGGGAGGGCGTACCTGCAGGTGGCGATGTCAAGTCCACGGCCTTTGTGGACGACGATCCCGATCTACAAGCACCGGTATCACCAGGCTTCCTTGGAATGGAGTGACGACGCGTAGGCGAGGATCATTGGCACACTTGGGATCCACTATGCCACAGGACAGACTGAGGCGGCCAAGACTCATGGAGGAGCCATGGCCTCTGGTCCTTTGCGTTCCTCGTGATGTCCAGGACCTCCCCGGCCAATGTCTGCGGCATATGTGGGTCCAAAGCTGGAGCCATCGACCCTCGCGGTCTCACCTTGGCAGGTTAGGCTGTTTTCTTCCGGACAGGCTTCTCCGCCGTACTCTCCCAGTTTCGGTATGTCTTCACTGGGTTTGTGTTGACTGCCGGTCCTGGCGAGACAATCCCTCTACGGCCCCTTGCACTTGGCTTCTTGCCAATTGGCTTTGGGTACCGTTTCAGCCACGGCCCTCCTCTTCCGGCCTGCCCATCTCCGTCGCCAGTGCTCCCTCCTTTGCCTTATCTCCTTTGCAGGTCGCCGTGCCGTTGCTTACCCTGTCTTTGGTCACGGACCTTTGCGGCCCTGCCTGCCACAGTTTTGTATCCTTGCCTGCGGGAGCGCCGAAGAGAGGTATCGGTGGCTCTGGGACCTCCGCCCCGCAAGTGAGTTATACATCAGGCCTTTGCCCTCTTCCCCCGCTAGGGTTTCCCCTGCTAAGGTTTAGGCCCCGACCGTTGGAGCCGGACGTCCCAGTGTCCTTCCCGGCCGACGGTTGTAGCTTTGGTTACCCTAGGCCGGACCCTAGGCCGGACCACTACGCCATGGGCCGCTGGGCCCCCAGCTGCGCCTTTGTCCCTGACAGCCTTCAGCCTGTGCCCGGCCGTTCTGGACCCAAACCAGGTCGGTATTGCCCCTACGGCCGCCTACCTGCTTCCTGAGAGGGGTGACCGGTCCTACCATAGACCTACGGCCACCGGCATTCTCTTGACCAGCTTGTCCGGCATTACTGGATTTGTCGTGCCCCTGTTCCGCAGCATTTTTGCGATTGGGGCTCTTTCCCTTTGGGCGCTCCTCGTCTCAGGCAGCCAGCTCTCTACCCTGGGTGCCCAGACTAGACTCTAAAGAGCGTGCTGCCGGCAGGACTGCCTTTCAACGACCGCGTTTGGAGAACCTGCGCGTCGCGTCACTTCCCCAGGTTCTACACCTGGAGCGTCGGTCTCGTGGCTCTGGTTGCCGCCCTGTGCAGTCTTGCTGTGGCTTGGCTGCGTCGAGGCACCTCTCCCGAACCTCTCCGTCCCTGGTGCTGGCCAGTACGGAGACAGCCACCTGCGGCAACACAAACTGGATCAGGAGCCACCCTCAAACTCTGCCGAGCAGAGGACGACCCTTGAGACCCTCCGCGCTTTCGACAGGAATGAGTACAGGCCATGGCCCCGGCTGCCAGCGACTGACCCATACACGGCCACCAACGATTCTCCAGGCGAGATTGCAGCACAGGCCGGCGAAGAGACCGCCTCTCTCTTATTTGGGATCCTTACTCCAGGGTATGTTATTGAGGTGGTTGAGGTGCGTCTGGCTCCCCCGGTCGACGTGCAGGACGCCCTTGCCGCGCTCAGTCAGGAAAGAGACCCAATACAGGCCAGGCTTTTCCCTCTCCTGACCCCGGTGCAGCCTATGCCTTCTCCCAACTACGGACTTGTGGTCGCACTGCCGGCCTGGGCCCTCACAGACGTTGGGCTTTGCATCGATCTGCAGGACGTAGACGGCAGGCTTTACGTTGACCTTGGGCCTACGGCGGCTGACAAGGCCACACTTCTCCAGTTCGTGGGACTACCGGTGGACGCCCATATTGACATATACCTTGGTGCTGAGTCGGTCCCTATGCCGGACAACGAGGTCCGCGACTTGCATCACGGCATGTGTCTCTTTTTTGTTCCACGGCACTCCCTGCCCGGAGCTTATTACTACTTGGCTGATGTGCTTTTATCATCGTATGCCTGGGATACGGATGCCTTTATCCCGATGGGACCCCAGGAGCCCATCATGTGCGTGGTTACCGACAAGGGAGCCAAAGCCATTTGCTTTGATGATGAGACGACCTTCGGAGACGCGGGCGTGCTAGCCCGCGCACTTGGCATTCCCGAATCTCGCTTGTGTCTGCAACCGGCTATCCCAGCCATAACCGATGCCGCGATCAAGGGCAGGTCTTGTCGTGGAGTTTATGGTGTTTCTGACCTTGTTCCGCAGGATCAGAACCTGCCCACGCAGGACCTTGTCATGCCAACGCTTGGCCTCATCGACTGTCGTGCTATGCTACAGGATTGGGACTTGCTTGCAACCCCTGACGGCCACTTGCCCTTTGCAGACATCTGTACGGTTCTAGAGACTTTCACGCCTCCACATTGGGAGTTGCACTTGGAGCGCGCGACCACACTGGGCAGCCAGCTGCAGTACACGCCGGGCCGCGTGATCTTCGCCTCCTACGTACCGCTGCGTGCCCAGCCTGTGGTGCTTGAGCCTGTTACTGATGAGGAGTGGGACGACAGTGAGGAACATACTGATGATCCAGAAGATAGCCCTGAGCCACTCCCTGCACTAAGGGCTCCGCTTGGTACCCAGGTGCCAGGACCAGCCCCCGAGGCCCCTGAGCCGTCACCCCTGCCGGCCGAGGTTTCTGCCAGGCTACGCAGCCGATCGCCTCATCGTGCCGTAGCCGCCTCGGCCCTGCTTGGTCCGGTGTCGCCCTCACGTGGGTCAGACAGTCTTGTGCCAGACGATAGGAGTGATTTTCTTGCGGTTTTTGTAGTTCTGGCACCTGAGCTGATTCCCGAGATCGTCACGGTTCGCTTGACGGGGCCCACCCATTTAGATTCTGTTTGTGAATGCCTCCAGGCCGCGCGAGCACCACTGCGCATGCAACGCTATCCCAGATTGGTGCCCGTGTTGCCGCAGCCCGTGCAGGATCATGCTATCTTCTTGGCATTGCCGGATTGGTGTACTGATGTATACATCGTTTGCGACTGCATGCACATCAACGGCACTCTTTTCTGCGCTTTCTGCTCGGCCCATACGGACAGGTCTTCCCTGCTTGCTGTGGCCGGGTTTGGTGCGGATGCGGACTTCGAGATTTATGTCCATGACCTCCTGGGCCCCGTTGCCATGCATGAGCCTGTTCACGTTGAGAGCGGCTACTGTGTGTCCTTTTTGCCCTGCCGAGGGGCTATCTTGGTTGTGTCAGACATCGCTGACCGCTTGGTTGACCCGACAGGTTGGAACCTACAGGTCGGACTTCCAGCCCGACAGGGGCTCTGGGTCCACCTCCTCACCGATCAGGGCGCAGATCATATCTTAGTCCCACCTGACCGGCAGCGCTTCCTGCGTCAGCACATTGCGGCATCATTGGCCATTGCGGAAGACAGCTTTGTTCTACAGCCCGCCAGGCCGCCCATACGCGATTCCTTTGTCGGTGGTATCCTTGCCGACAATGTTCTTGTCGTTACCACTGAAAGTCCAGCTGCGGCAAGTGACGAGCAACATGTCGTCTTCCTTGTGGATGCCAGGCCAATGCTCTGCGGCCTTACGTGGGGCTTTGCCCTTAACGGCCAGGTCAATGAGACAGCTGTGCTTCAACGCTGCCAGGAGGCCTGCCCGACTGGTTACCAAGCCCGAGTCACAGGCGGTAGGAGGGATGTTTTTGGCACCCTTAGGGTTTTCTCAGGGGAGGTCCTTTCGATCGAGTTTGTTCGAGTCCGACAGACACGCCGCAGGGTACGTTCAGCCTCTGCTGGGGCACGTGGTGCCGACGATGACGAGGGCACTGATTCCGGGTCCAGTTCAGATTCCAGCTCTGATAGTGGTACCCCACGGCCGCGTAGCGTGCGACCCCGCATGAGTGCAGACTCCCCTGCTGGCAGCGCCTCAGCCTCGCCAGTTACAGGATACCGACATGTCGATGCCAGTGTCGGGCACACCTTCCGGAACGCCTGGTCCAAGGGCTTTCTTCGGATAAGACTAGGCTGGGTACTAGGCTTTTCCTTCGCTAGTCGCAGTGGTGCCGTGTCCTGTACCGAGCTACCCTCCGTGCTCTTGCCGGGTGCTGACACGGCTACTCCGCCACCTGTTTATGCTCACGGTGCGCTTCCCTCTTTCGCCGCCCAGCCAGCCAGCTGCGCACAGATGTGTAAGATACGGGGCATCGACGGCCTTCGGGCGGTGCCTACGCCCTGCCGTGCTTGGAGGATTCTGCCACCAGGCGCGGATACAGGTTCCAGTGTGACTGATTTTGATTCTGTTGGCCCTACGCTGCTTGAATTGAGCTTAGCAGCTGCAGATAATGAGGCCATGTTCCTTGCGGCCACGTTGCTTGACACACTTGTCGAGCACTTCGGCCAGGTTACAGGCAAGCCGCTCGACCCTTCGGGTCCGCTAGCAGCCAAGCCAGGTCTAGCCCTGGAGCAGTGTCTACCTTGCACGCCTTTTCAGCAGCTCGCTATGCAGCTACAAGCCATCGTGCCGGCGGTCCGCCCAGCTACTGTCGATGTGTTTGATGCTGTGGATTGGCTGGACATTGACCTCCGGCCCCTACTGACAGATGTCAATACTCCGCATAGGTGGCGCGAGGTCTTTGCCGCATTTCCTACAGGGAATGATAGACTTGCGACAGCCGGCTGCCTGGGCCTTTGCTGTTTGGGGCCAGACTGAGTCTAGACTCCTCTTTCTTGGCCACAGCTCGCATACCACGTGCCACCTGACTCCCTTCTGGTGACGAGGGAAAGCTCTCCTGGACTGCGGAGGTCCTGGCCCTTGCTTGGAGCTTGGTCTGGGCAATCGAATTTGGTGCGGGATACGGGGTTCCCATAGAGTTCCGTTATGATGCCACCGTCCCTGGTGAGGGAACCTTCGCTGATATCTGCCAGGCCCGCGCTAGCAATGACGGCTCGACTCTTCCTCTTGCCGTCTTCACCTCGATCCTGCGCCAGACCCTCGAAGTTCGGGCGCCAGTCCGGCATACACATGTTAAAGGACATAGTGGTGACCCGGGTAACGAGCTTTGTGATCTGTTGTCCAAGCGGGCCCGCCGTCACCCAGAGGCGTTTCACGACAGATGCCTGCCTACTTGGCCTCGTCAGTGGCTCGTGCATCCCTTTGCTGCCTGGGGATGGCTGTCCGGCTACCAGGGGCCGGACCTACCGTCTCTGCCCAACTTCGAGATCGAGGCCCTGCGCATGCAGGCACAGCAGCCGTCCCCCAGCCCTCCCAGCCTTGGAGTCCAGACGCATGAATACCGGGCCGCGGGGGTTCTCTTTCAGTTGAAAGCTGTTTCGTTCAACGTCCTGACCATGTTTCACCCGCGCGTTCCACACGGGAGGGATAAGAGAGTCGACAATGTCGGCCTCATGACAGCCGGCAAGCGAGATCTGCTCAAACGACAGTTTCTCGCCCGTGAGGTCTGGTTGGTCGGCTTGCAGGAGACACGGCTCCCCAACACAGAGGTTCTGCCTGATGCAGACTTCCTAATGCTCAGCGCGCAGGCGACCCCACAGGGCCATGGCGGCTGTGCGCTTTGGATTAACAAGCGGCACATCTTTGCTACTGACTCCCAACGCAAACACCGCCTGGACCCTAAAGGTGTCACTGTGGTCTCTAGCTCACCACGCCACTTACAAGCCCATATTGAGCTTCCTCGCTTACGCCTGGTTGTTCTCGTTGTTCATGGCCCGCGTGCCGCCTCGCCTCGTGATCCGGCAGTCTCCCAGTTCTGGGCCGCGCGCGCCAGGGAGGTCCAGGCACGCCCCAGCGGTATGGACTGCATCGTGTTGGCTGATGCCAACGGTCACATTGGCTCCCTCGAAACCCCCCATGTTGGAGGGTACGGGGCGGAGGAAGAGAACTATGAAGGCGAGTGTTTCCATGACTTTCTGCACCGGACGGATTGTGTGGTGCCCGCCACTTTCTCCGGTTGCCACACTGGCCAGCATTGGACGTGGCGGTCCGCAGGAGAGGACGGAGTTCGGCATCGATTGGATTACATTGCAGTCCCCTCTCATTGGTTTTCATTCGAGCCTCAGACGTATGTTTGGAGTGACTTCGAAGCACTCCAAGCTAGACAGGATCACTCTCCGACAGTGCTCTCAGTCAGCTTTAGCAGACTTCAGGAGCCGTCCAGATACACCACTGTCACCCGCAAGCCTTTCCGACCACAGGTGGACTGTGCAGATCCGCAATGGCATGCCTTTCGACAGGCTCTCCAGGCCCTGCCAGCCGTTCCTTGGCTTGCTGACATTGACCCGCACTATCACTTCTGGGCCACCTCACTTACGCGGGCTGCGGCCCCCCTGTGTCAAGGCCCCTCCCGCCTTCCTCGGCAGGAATATCTGCAGCCGAATACCCTGCATCTGATACAATATCGTGCGGCTCTGCGACTGTACATCCGAGATGAAAACCAGGAGGCCAGGCGACGGCTGTTGTTAGTTGTCTTTGCCGCCTTCCGGCTCTATGCCCGCCAGACGTACTTTTCCATCCATGCCGTTGCCACGGCAGAGTACTGGTGGAAAGAGATCGACCATAGCTTGGCCCATGCTTTGGAACGTCTCTACGAGACTACTTCCGCCATCAGAGCCGCGGTTAAGCGAGATAGAGCCAATTACCTGGCTTCTTTGGTGGCACAGCTCGAGACTACCGACCAGCGCCGTCCTAAAGCGCTGTATAAGGCCGTGCGGAAAGCTTTTCCGACAGCACGCTCGGCGCGACGCTCGGCCTTCCAGCCGCTGCCGTCTGTACGGCTCAGCAACGGGGAGCTAGCACAAACCCTGGAGGAGCGCCAGCAGCGCTGGATAGAGTACTTCGGCAGCCAGGAGGCCGGCCAGATTGTTTCGCCTCAGGCTTATGTGCAGGCTTTCAGAGCTCCAGACGTTGAGGTCCTTCCTGCTGGCCCATCCTTCCAGCTCAGTATGGTGCCCACCCTGCACGAGCTTGAGCAACAGATGCTGCGGTCCAAATTACACAAGGCATGCGGACCGGATGGCATCACAGCGGAGATCTTCCGGCTCTCGGTGCCGCAGATTGCAAAGCTCCTCCTACCTATTTCTCTCAAAGCCAGCCTGGGTGCTAGGGAGCCAGTTGAATGGAGAGGTGGTTGCCTGCTTTGCCTGGCGAAGAAGGCCCAAGCTGCCTTAGACTGCAAGGCCTTCCGATCGATCCTGATGGCTAGTGTCGCCGGCAAGGTTCACCACAGAGTCTTGCGAGACCGCCTCCTGAAACCTTTCTCTCAGTACCGGCAGCCCCTACAGGCAGGCCAGGTTCCGGGGATTGGTGTTGAGGCCGTGGCACATGTCGTGCGCACATATCAATTGGTGGCGCACCAGCAAAGACAGAAATGCGCGGTGACCTTCTATGATGTCAAGGCTGCGTTTTATCAGGTGGTGCGGCAAGCGCTCCTCCCGACGTCAGGTGGTCTCACGGATGAAGGATTCCTCCGCCTGTTGCACGGCTTGGGCGTGCCTGGTGGCGCGGTTCCGGAGCTTGCCGCCCACCTACGCAATCTCTCTGCCCTTTCCGAAGCGCAGACGGAGAGCCACTTGATTTCTCAAGTCGCGGACTTGTTCCGCGGCAGCTGGTTTCGACTTGATAATGCAGGGCCTCTAGTCCTTACCCGGAAGGGCACACGGCCCGGCGATCCGCTGGCAGACTTGCTCTTCGGATTTGCCTTTACCGCATACCTGAAGAGTGCGGAACAGGCCCTACTTCGCGCCGGGCATCATACGACGGTGCCCCCGCTAGTGGATACCACTGTTTGGGACCAGTGGGAGCCAGTTCACGAACTAGGTTGCTTGGCCTGGGCCGATGACTACGCGCACCTGCAGACAGCGGCTACCCAGCCCGCTTTGCTACGCCAAGTTGTTGGAGCCACATCGGTCCTAGTGCCACAAGCCTCGGCCAATGGCATGCAGCTGTCATTTGCTGCTGATAAGACAGCCGTCCTACTGTGTTCCGCCTGCTCCCGGGAACCGAAGGATGGTGTCGTGCACAATGCACAAGGTTGTCCGGTTCTCGTTGTTCACGACGAGATTACCCGGACTGACCACCACTTGCAGGTCGTTGATTCATACCGCCACCTGGGCACTATCGCGGTTGCCAATGCCACGCCAGGCCCGGAGATCGCTTTTCGTGCGGCGCAGGCTAAGGCTACATTGAAACCTCTTCGCCGACGGCTTTTTTCGGCGCCCGACATTCCCCTTGCCACACGGCGGATGCTTTTACGGGCCCTTGTGCTGTCCAAGTTTGTGTATTCCAGCTGTTCTGTGGTGCTTCAGGCCGGGATGCACCGACGGGCCTGGTGCAGGCACTATATTGCCCTTTGGCGTAGCCTGTGTCGGTGGAATGGCGTTGAGCAGCAACCACACGCATATACCGTGCTTCTCCGGGCATCCGCCACGTCCCCATTGTTGGCGGTTGCCCAAGCACGCGCCGGTTACTTCAGGCGATTGCTCACGCACGGGCCCGCCGAGCTTCTGCATCTTCTCCAGGTCCACTGGCAGCTTGCCCCGGGAAGGTCGTGGCTCGGACAATTCGACATGGACATTAAAGCAGTTGCGGCTTGTATGCCCGAGGTGCGTGCCCTGCTGGGAGCGACCGCCCCGGTTCTACGTCTCCTCCAGATCTTTCAAGAGGAGCCCGGCTGGTGGATCGGCTGCATCCGCCGGGCCATTAAAGTCTATGCCGCGGATCTCCAAGCTTGGGAGACGCGGCATGTGCCCGGCTCTAGTCGGCAGGCCCGGATACCTGCCGCGCCGACTGCTCAACCCTTTGTCTGCTCCCAGTGTCACGCAGCATTCCCGTTGCGCAAACACCTCGCCGTCCACCAAGCGCGAGCCCACGGCATGCTTAGCCCCTCCAGACACTTTGTCTTTCAGCCGTTCTGCTTCGCGTGTCACAAGTGGTACCATGACCTGCATAGGGTGCAGTACCACCTCAAAGGCAATGTGCCTTGCATGACCCGTCTCCTCCACGTCATTCCTCCTCTCTCTCAAGCCCAGGTCTATGAGGTGGAGCGCGAGGAGCAACAGAACAGACGGCACATGAAACAGGGAGCGTGGCACCGATATGCTGCCGCTGCCCCTCCCCTGCAGGCCTTCTTCCCGCGACTACCGACCTACAATGAAGCTGCCGTCGAGGAGACGGATGCGCTGGCACACATACGCCCCCGCTACCGTCCCACTCCGCAGACCGTCCAGTGGATTATGGATTGGCTGCAGGCCTCCTCGGTCGAGGGTCCCCGCTCCGAAGCTGCGGAATTCTGGCTGGAGCGTCCATGCCACCGCGGTAGCCCTGCGCGTGCTTGAAGCCTGCCCGTTTCACCCTTTGTACAGTCTGCAATTTTTGGGACGCGCCCAACATGGGCTCTACAGTCCATCAGGAAACAGGAAACAGGAATACTATGTTGTAGGGTTCCTTACTGCAAACGCACTAGAAAAAGACACCAACACACTTTTCCGATAATTAAGGCGCTTACATGAAGGTTTTGACACCCTGTGGTGACTTTGGCGCCTTAGTCACCTGACGCCTTGAGCCCAAATACCTCGAACACCCTCATTTCGATTGGGGGTGTATTAATGTATTACACAGCTCTTTCAATAAAGAGCCCAAAATAGGATTGATAGTTCCTGGCAATCAGTGTCCACGTCGCAAACCATGGCTTTAGATTTAGGTAAACCCTAAACCCGAAACCCTTAGACCGGAGCCCGACAATCAGCGGGAGGCTGCCGAGAGAAGAGCAGAGCGAACCCTCAACTCCAAAGCCCAAAACCCTGAATCTCTAAACTCCAAACCCGAACCCACGACTTCGCGACATGAATCACAGGTTGTCGGACACTCACCTGAAATCCTGAGATCACAAGGCGTAAATCCTTAATACCCAAGTCTGAAAAAGCCTTCAAATCCTCTTTACTGCGTTCAGATCTGGTGAGTTCCTCACCCCCCACCGCCCCACGCCCCGCTTGGCCCCCCGGCCCCCTGTCCCCCACCAAAAGAGAGCAAAAAGAAATCTGCCTCTAGGCCGCTATCATCGAGCACATTCGCCGTTCAAAGTCAACGGGAAGTGCTCCGGATTTCGTTCTTTGTCCACAGGACCGCGGTTTGAGAGTTTGTGTAAGGGGGGGGTTCAGCTTCTCTGAGGTTTCTAAGAGGGCTTGGGGGTGTAAGGCTTCGGAGAGAGAGAGAGAGAGAGCTGGCTCAAGCCGTGAGCGGGGGTTAAGGGTTCAGGTCTAAGAATCAATGTGGCTTGAGTGCGTAATTTCGCCTGCCTGTGCCGAGGGACGGCTTTGCCGGACCTTGTGTTGTCACCTTCCAATCTGTCTGATATTGTTCCCCTGGACCCTCCAAGAAAGCATTGAGGGGCTTAAAGATTTGGAGTTCCGTTCACTTCCAAAGCCCCGGGCTCGTGTTATTAAGGATCTGGGCTTGCAGGTTTTGGGCGTGAGGCTAGGGCTCTGTAATAAAGACAAAGCAGCTACTCTCCTCCATATACTCTCCTCCAAAACAAGTAGGATGGTCCTTCAGAGACTGCGGAGTACTTGATGTAGAGGTCCTTTGAAACAAATCAGACCCCCTGATTAGTAAAGTAACTCCCTTACTTCAAGGTGGCCTTAACCAGCAGTCTGCAATAAGTGATCCTTCGGCTCAGGGTTTGTATCTAAGGTCAGACGTATGGGCCCATAGTATGGGCCTTTAGCCCTTTTAAGGGACTTTAAAGGGTACAAATAGGGTATATATTAGGTATATAAGGATCCCAGGCTTAAGGGCCTATACTAGGGGCCCATGGTTTCATCCTAAGATTGTAGTGGCTTGCAGGGGTTTAGGGTTTAGGGCTAAAGAGTTACCAAGATTACACATTAGGTTTCCTTGTTATGACTATACTACAATCGACCCTTAAACCCCAATTTTAAATGCTAAGGCCCCTATACTCAAGGCATATATAGCCCTCATCGATACCCTTACGGTCTTACATATTCTGAAAGTCACAGAAGAGGGCTGACTGCCGACTTCTTGCGTTTACATCTTATAGAAGCTTGAAGAATCGAGAAACAACACCAAACAAAGACAGGGTCTCGCCGTCCGCGCCACCCCCCCCCCCCCCCCCGCCCCCGTGTGCGGTCTGTCTTTTCCTTGTGGGGTAGTTGTTGGGGGTTTTGGGTTTAGCTTAAGTCTTGTATTCAAGGTTTAGGGTCACAAGGTATAAGGCTTCGAATCGACAAAGGCTTAGGGAGGGTTGAGGTGTAGGTTCATTAGGGTTAACGGTTTATGTTCTGCTTTAGGCTTCAAGCTTGCATTTAAGTGTGGGGACCCTTTTTCTCTTGTGGCGTGGTTGTGGGGGTTTGGGGTTTGGCATAAGCTTCTGAGTTTTGTATTCAGGGTTTAGGGTTAGAAGGCAAAAGTCTTCGAATCGACAAGCGCTCAAGGATAAGTCAATACCAGAATATCCAAAAATCCATTAATTGAGGGAAAAAACGTGCCCCAAAATCTCGAAGCTCTCCGGGCTTGATGCGCCATGCGAATGAATTTACAACCGGAATGTACGGGCTCCGTAGCACGCAGCACGACGGCTACAAAGCCCAAAAGAGGTCTCGAGTTCTTTTGAAATTGCTCAACTCATGAGGCTTCGCCGTTTAGATCCGAACCGTCCGGCTTATTCCGACAGCCAAGGATCGCGGTAGTTTATGAAATATTTGTTGTTGTGCTTGAAGTCTATTGCTGTTATTTCAAAGGGGGTCGGAACATACATCATGTTCGGACTCGAACATGATACAGATTTCTATACAGCCCCGCTATAATTATAAAAGCCCCTATATCATGGTTTTCTAGGGTTTCCAGTATTTTCGGGTTGGGGGTTTGTGTACTGAATGCGCGGTTCAGAGGGCTTGAACAGGGGCATTGGGAGTTACCCTGCACAAACTGATGCTTTGTCCCAGGGCTATGATTACCTATAGTTACTATTTTGGGGGTTCCTTATTATACTTATATATGGTATAATGGGGTAGGGCTTTTCCGTTGGCTGCACATCTTGTCACGAATGATTCGGCAAGGTCTTGGCTCTCATGAGACCTTTCCTGAGCCGTGAATATGGGTATCTCTGTGCATCTTGAACTTCAGCGTATCTGGTGGCTCGCAGTACTCTATCTGGGCACACTGGCTTTGCTTCATTTGGGCATTAGGGCCACTCGCAGCTACCAAGCGCGACGGGAAGAGGAGCAGTGCGCATTTCTCCAGAATCTCAACTCCCAGCACCGGGAGTCTGTGGACCGGACGGAAAAGGAAGAGGAAGGCTTCCTGGGAAACACTGTGATTTTCCCTCAGTGCGAATTCGATGAGATATTTACCCACGCTCCCGGCGGGCACATGTTGAAATACAATGCAGACCGCTCTCTGTCTTTCAGGGTTGTCTTCATGTTCCAACACACCCTCTTGTCCAACACGCAAATTCTGCACCACATGCGGGTCTGTGTACTGATGTCGGCCGTGACTAGCTTCATCCACATCGGGCTGCGTGCCTTTGCAGACGTAGAGCCCGTGCAGCGCGACTGGCTTGAAGATCTGGACAAGATGGGCTCTTTCCTGACATCCTTGATCGGAGTCCTCCTGGGCTTCTACATCTCCACCGTTATGGCGAGATGGTGGAGCATGCGAAGCGATGGAATTGGTGGAATGTGGGGAGCAGTGAGTGACCTCTGCGTCCTGAGCGCGTCATTCTTTCCTGGTCCGGAATGGCGAAAGTTGCGCACCCTGATCTTGCGCTATGGCTTGGTCTCTTTTGAGTTGACCTTTATGGAAAACGAGGGTCAGGACGAAGATCTGGGCGCCCTTATGCAGAGGCACCTCCTCACGTCTGACGAAGCCGCCTGCTTGGCCGGAAATCCTTCCAAAAGCCGCGCCATTTGGACCTGGGTCGGGTGGCTTTTCAGAGAACTCCAACAGCAGTAGAGTAGGTAAATCTTTTCACGTTTTAGGGAGGATATTCGAGCCCCCTATGTAAACCCAGAGGCTAACAACTTTGGTTCCCCTGAGATACTGGAGAGGTAAGTAAGCCCTAAACCCTTCATCCCTGACCCCGCATCTCTAAACCCTCGGGCAAAAGGCTCCTGTTTAAAAAAAGCGCGCAACCAAGGAACTCCACAAGCAGGGACACCTCCCGGACGTGGCACTTCGGATCTTCTTGAAGAAGGCAGCTTTTACCTAGTAGTAGAGTAGGTAACCTTTAACCTTTTTGGGGTAGTATAATCCCTATATAATCCTTATATTCTGAAAAAGGTTAACCAAAGGTTCCCCATGATACCCGACAAGTAGGAAGGCAGCTTTTAAGGATTCCAAGGCCCTCTGAGACCTGAGCCCTGATTCGGCACCCAGATTGCCTGGTGAACCAAAAAGGAACAGTCATAAATCATAATCACAGTAAGATTACTGTAAGAATATCCATAGCAATGAAAATGATCAAAAATTTTATGATGGTCATATTCATAATCAAATACAATAACCACAATAACAATACTAGCAACAATAGTAACAAGACGGAAGCCAGCGAAGCCTTGTGCCAGGTGCTTCAAGCTCGTAGTGGTTCTGGGACTCTCCTTTGCCTTCTTGGCTGCCAGCTGCCGTTCCTGTACTTGCAGCTCCTTTCACAGTTGGTACACTTTCTAACGATGGTGATGGCTGTTGATTGTGGTATTGCCACAGGGGCGACTCTGATCTGCCACGACATGGGCAGCCCGATTCTGAAGTTTGTCCAAATGCTCATGGTGACCTATTTCTACAATGGCTGCCTGGAGATCGGCAGGAGCTTTGCAAACCCCTGCAAGCAAGACTTCTCCGACTTCCCCCGCCACGCCTACCACTTCAGCCTTCGCAATGAGGCTGAGTTCTTCCACAGCATCGCAGAGAGGCCACCCCTGGCCGGCATCCGGCTCCTGGGCGAGGCAGCCTCTCGCACGTAAACTGCTTGCCCTTATCGGGGAGTTTCCCTGCGAAGCTTTGGGCGGCGTTTTGGTTCGGGTCTGCGGCCTTACCTCCCAAAGATGGCAAATACCTAGTCTTCGACCAGAGCAGCGCATGAAAGTTCTGCTGCTTGAGGAATGCTTCTGCCAACAAACGAAGTAAATATCGAATCTATATGTAATATACTTTATTATACTATACAAAACTATGCTATATTAAAATTATCTCATATACTACAGTATAATGTAATACAGATATATGTGTGTATAAGTGGTTTCCAGGCCTTGACACGGGGGGTCGGACAGACTCGAGGCACGAAAGCTCAGCCTTTTTTTCAGCGGTTCGCCGGAGGAAATCATACTATACTAGATAATACTATACTATAGCACTCAAGAGTTTAAGCGGTTCGCCGGAGGGTCTTATGTTACGTTTTCGCATATCATCTTATCTTATAGCACAGCACATGAAATTGTCTAAATAGCATGAGATTTGGGCTTGAACGTAGCTTGGTGTGTTGGTGCCTACGGTTCATGGTTTAGCATTTCGCCGCTGCCCTCCGGAAGCATGATGGTATGTTTTCGGTTTCGTGTCTTCAGGATTTTCCAGCACTTGCCATTTCCAACCACCACGGCCTGCTCAAGCCCTAAGCCACGAAGACTCAGGCGAAACCCGAAAAGCCATAAACCAAGGCACACTGCATTCTCTCCGTATGGAGCTTTCAGAAAAAAGGATGCCCCGCTATGGTGCCTAAGAGTGGGGTGCTGCTGCACGCAAAAATCCGGATTTTGCGGCAGGAGCTGATTGGAACGGCTTCCTGCAGAGATGGCTTTCTCCTCTCCAAATGCTCGCCGGGCGCAAGCATCCCAATGACTCGGATGTCTCTTGGATGGGTCGGGTCGAGCTTCGGGTATCGATTGTCATGCGGCTCGAGGTCTTATGGTTGTGAGCCTTTGCCGGTTACAGTTGCGGGGCATCGGGCGCCTTGCTTCTAGGTCCCTGGAAGCTATCCCCAGGAGGTCTTATGGTTGTGAGGATTTTGGAAC
Organism: Symbiodinium sp. clade A Y106; assembly: GCA_003297005.1. Classification (NCBI taxonomy): domain Eukaryota; class Dinophyceae; order Suessiales; family Symbiodiniaceae; genus Symbiodinium; species Symbiodinium sp. clade A. The sequence goes on along the minus strand of BGNK01003457.1, from coordinate 26,214 downwards.
CTACTGGGTATCCCCAAGAGATCGTCTACACCCCAGCCTACTCAACATGCAACTACCTCATTGTCGCACTCCAGGCGATTTCGGACTCTTCTGAAGCCCATTACACACCGAAGCCCGAAGCGCGACATCCGGAGTGCCGGTTTTGATGTTTTCAAAATGGGAAACATGAGGCCGATCTTGTAAAAAAAAAAAAAGTATATATTCTGCATAAGATAACGGACTATATCACAACATAGTATACTGTGATACATAGTATCATATATTATACATTACTGTGCTATACTGTTCTATACTAAAACACCTACTGCAATGTAACATGCTCTACTGTCATACAGCATACCAAAACATAGTATGCACATGAAGGGGGGACCGGGACCCCTTTATTCGTGCTCTTGAACAGAGCACTGACACTACTGGAGCCCAAACGCCTCAAGGCTCTACGTGCCTATTTCCAATGGGGTATATTGTCGAGTAGTATATTGTAGTATACTATATTATAGTATACCTATTCTAAGGAGCACTGAGGAGTTTACCCAAAGAGCTGTTGAAACTGGAAACTTGGATTCTCGGTGCCGGCGCTGCCTTATGTTTGCAGTCAGAGCATGAGGACGGTGAGTTTCCAACTTCATAATGGCAGTTGATGTACCACCTTCAAGGTCAGCCTTCTGGACGGCCATACCCATGTTCCTCACTGGTGCTGCTCGGCCTCTAAACAAATACTCTTCTCTAGCTGCACGGCCTGGGAGTTGGGGGGAGTCGGATTCAGCTCAGGGCTCGGGCTTTAGGCCTTCCACCCAGAAAGCTGATGTAGAAGCCTGGATAAGAGCCGACCGGCGCGAGCAGAAGGAGTTTCGGCGACAGGAGAAGAGGCGCCGACTGGAGCAGGCGGAGAGGAATAGGCAGCTGCAGAAGGCCGAGCAAACGCAACGGGCCGCCGAGAGAGCAGCTGAGAGGAGAGGAGGGAACAGGCACGCGTCGCAGAGCTCGTCGATCAAAAGGTGAAAAGGCTCATGACATCCATGATTGGGCAGGGAAAGGCTTGCCCTTTGATTATCCAACTTCTCGGATCCATGTCCATGCAGCTACGGCGGGCACCGGAAACGCTTGAAGCAAAACGGCAACAAAGCCAGGCTTTGTGCTTTCGTTGCTCGCACAGCACGATCGTTGAAGAAAACTAGCTTGCCATGCTGCAAAGGCTGGTGCCAATCATCAAAGCGCAGATGGCAAGCGCAATAGGTTCGCGGACTCCGGGGAATGTCGCGCCAGGAAGCCCCTCCGGGATCTGTGCTGGAAGCACAAGCGCCCCGATGCGAAGGAGTCGGTGCATGGAGTGCAAACCCTAGAACCCCCATTCCAATTATGAAAGCCCGTATATTCATAAGGATGTCTTTCTATTGGAAAGGCAGTGGCTGCCGTGTCCTAAGGTTGGGGTCCGTCAATGCCAACAAGCCTATGACATGGAAGCAGAAACCCTACCAGAGGGGCCTTTATCATTACCTGTACTATTTTGGGGGTTCCTTATTATAATTATAGTATAATGGGCCCCAAAACCCCATTCTAATTATTAAGGCCCCTGTATTGCACCCACCATCCCTCATCCTTGGCCCTAGACTAAAACCCCACGCCCATCACAGGTCCGGTCCTAATCTGTAAACACATCCCGAACCCTAAACCGAATATAGGAGCCTTAATAATTAGAATAGGGTTTTGAGGCCCCTTTTTACTATAATCATAATAAGGAACCCCCGAAACAGTCTTGGTAATTATTTAGGCCCCTCTAGTACCCAGAACCCAAAACCCCCGCGACCGACCCGAAACCCCCAAAACTCCAAAGCCAAAACCCCAAAACTCCAGTAGCCTCAGCGAGAGCCAGCCGTCAACCTCCATGCAGAATCATGTGGGAGTTTCCGAAAATAAGGACCCAAAAAAAGAGTACCCTAAATAGTAGGATCCTTATTATAAGGATCCTCAAATAAGGTACACCGAATCTTCAGATATTATAAGGACCCCCCAAATAAGGTACCCCCTAATTCTCGGAAACTGCCAAAACCCTAAACCCTTCATAGAACCTTTATATATATATCCCTTGAAGGAACCCTTATGGATCCCTTTAAAGGTACCCCTAATTATCGGAAACTGCCATGTCATGTGCAATTCGCTCAAGCTTCGGGTTCAGGGCTCAACAAGGCTCAGAGTTCAGGCTTCTGGGGTTTGGGACGTTGCTAGAGACCTACCTTTGGTTAGTAGGGAATGGAAGAATGGTAGTAATAGGGTTTAGGGGTTAGGGAATGGAAGAATGGTAGTAATAGTAGTTATAATTGTACCCCATTCCTCCATTCCCTACTAACCAAAGGTGAGGAAAGAAGCATCCTTGCCCTCATGGCCCTCTGGATACTGGGCTCTATCGTGAGCAGCATCTCAAAGGATGACAAGGGCAGCTAGAATAATATCCGTTTCGTAGTCTTTGTAGAAATACCTTATAATTTACCCCAAAACCCTTCTCTAGTTCTGCTTATCGAGACTCCTTGCTTCCCATTAGTCTCTGCCGCCGAACTTCTACGTCCTAAACGATAAAGTCGAGAATGAATTTCAACAACCCTACCAACTCCCGAACTCTGAACGCTTTTCTCATTTTACCAGAAAACCCCGTTACTACTGTTGGTGGACAAAATCCTGCATTACCTTAAGGTCCCTAAACTATGGGAATTATGGTATATTCCTTATTATGGGTCATGCAGGATTTTGTCCATCAACCGTATCCCCACTTTAGCGTGAAACCCTCCACTTCCTCAGCTCTTCAAGGTCCCGAAACCCAGACTGTCCGGTTCTTGGTAGGGAATGGGGGGAATGGGTTATGGGGACTTATTATTGGGGATTCTTTAGGGACTACAAAAGGGGGGTATTATTATTGGGGATTATATAGGGACTGCTATAGGGGAATGGATTATGGCACTATTGTTGGGGATTATATAGGGACTACTATAGGGATCCATCCCCAGTTCCCCTACTAAGCACCAGGGACCGGGAGGTAAATCAAGCACCAAAAAGGAAAAAATCCACGCTCCGCATGGAGGCTGGTGAGATCCTGGTGAACCCGGTGGTGTACCAATACGTCTTTGAACAGGCGACTGCATGGGCCAGAGACCTACCTTTGGTTACTAGGGAATGGAAGTAGGGTTTAGGGTTTAGGGTTTAGGGGTTAGGGAATGGAAGAATGGTAGTAATAGTAGTGATAATTCTACCCCATTCCTCCATTCCCTAGTAACCAAAGGTAAGGAGAAGCAGAGTTCGAGTTCTGGTGCTTGAGGTTTTGGGTTTGGATATTTTAAAGGGTTTAGGGTTTAGGGGTTTTGGGTTTGGATATTTTAAAGGGTTTAGGGTTTAGGGGTTTTGGGTTTGGATATTTTTAAGGGTTCGGGGTTTAGATTGAAGGTTTGGGGCTTTGGAGTTCAGGGTTTTGCCTTCAGGGTTCAGGATTTGAGGTCCAGGGGTTTGAAGGTTCAGGTTTTGGGCTCCGGGGCTGCTGGGCTTGGATTATCGCAGGCCTAGTGACTCTTGCTCCACTTTTTTTGCACGGGGGTGCCCCAACTGAAGCTAGATAGTCGAATGAAGGCACTCCCTTTCTTTGTGTGAGGCTTGCATGGCGTAAAGCTTCTCAACAGGCCTTTTCGATTCCCAGAGCCATGGATTCGTGGTTAGGGGCAGGGATCCTGAGCAGAACTCTCTGTGTCTGCCGTGTGCTCTTTCTTTCCCCTTTCTTGCGAAACACGAAATCACTCATCCACATCCGCCGACAGGCCCCTGCGCCGCTGCGCTCTTTGGTCCAGGCGCCGGACTATGGCGATGTTATAGGGAGGTTTTGCGAGATCTTTACAAGGATGTCTTCAAAAGAGGAGTCCGGCTTAGTCTTGGTGTCTTGAGAGCAAGGATCTGACCAGATAGGGTTTTAGTTTACAGTTGAGGCTTCCTTATCCGGAGGTTGGGATCTCTTTTTTGGGGTTGGGGGTTGCTGCGTTGAGGGCTTGTGCGACTCTGAGGAGTCAAGGTTCAGGCTTGTGGGTGAAGATGGCGAAGGCCTGAGGGCTTCGTCTTCAACTTCACCTGCCTTTGGTTAGTAGGGAATGGAAGAATGGTAGTTATAGTGGTTATAATTGTACCCCATTCCTCCATTCCCTACTAACCAAAGGTAAGTTCAAGGCAGGTCTAAACCGTACGTCGTAAACCTTCGGCGCCGTCAACAATTTTCAGAGATGCGCGCGCCAGCGTTCGGCTTCCGCGCCCGCGAGTTCTTCGGCTGCTTTATGCTTCTCGGTTGGCTGCGCAGTTTTTAAGCAGTCCGTCACATGGAAAGAACTGTCTGGTTCTTAGTAGGGAATGGGGGAATGGGTTATGGGGACTATTATTGGGGATTATATAGGGACTACTATAGGGATCCATTCCCCCATTCCTTACTAAGCACCAGGGAGAGATTGGCAGCAGCCTTTCATTCCTGTCGCAGCCTCTGCAGCTGCATCTCATGTACGGTCTCTACGAAGAAGGTGCCTGAACAACTACCAATAGTATTTTGGTGTTGGTTGTTGTAGTTTTCAGTAGAATGTACCACCAAACCTTATTCTTATGATCAAGACCCCTATATTATGCAGGTTCGCTTCGGCACCGGTGGCAGAAAACGTTACACGACCTGGATACTGCTGCCTGTACGACCAAGCTGTGGAACCTTCTTAACCCTACTTCTGGCTCTCTTAAAAGGGACCTTATTGAAAGGCGCCATATCCCCAAGGGTCCCCGTAATCCTAACTCCTAGATGTGCTGTCGAGGAATCGTTGGCAACAACTGATTGCCACCCGCCTCCGCAACACATCCGCTCTCTAGACGGAAGGAGGGAATTCGGCAACATTTGAGGTGTGTTTGTGTATTTGTTCAGTCTAGCGTTTCAAACTGTAAACCCTAAACTACCCTAGGCCCCAGACCCTCAAAGCTGCGTATCCTGAATATAAAGACCCCGAAGGCCTTGAATCTGGTTGCTGCCGGAATCCCTGCTGCAGACAGCTCTCATGAATTTGGGTTTAAGATGAATGTAGTGCTATGGGTTGAGGGTTAAGCCACAAGCATTCAGCTGCGGAATCAAACTACAGACCCCCGACCTTCAAACCTTCAAGCCTGAACCCTAATCTATCGTAATCAGGGGAAGGTTCTGTCAATAGAGACAGTTCGCATGTTCGTGAAAGCAGTAGGACCGTAGTTTGTCATCGTGCCCCCGCCTCCTTTTCCTTAATGTGGAGGAACCTGATTGAGAAACCCTGATAACCCCAAAGCATTAGACTTTTATAAAGAACCTGAATAAATACCCAAGGTTTCTCCAAGGCTTCTTGACCAGGTTCCAATATTAAGAAACCTTCACACATTGTAATGAGGATCCCGCAATTGTGGCCCTTCAAGACGCTTTATCCATCAGAGCTCTCCAGTGCATAGAGCTTCCTACCTCAAGCAGCAACGATCTCGAGTTTTTCAGACATACACGTGAATGTTGCAAACAGCACAAAGCTTTGAACTCTGGAAAGGCAACTCTAAAGTCTAAACCCTTAAGTCCCTAAACTCCGTTCAAACCCCCTAACGAGCATTCATCCGCGCTGGCTATATTCAGGCCCTGCCTACCTAAATGCCAAAGCTCCAAAGCCTCATTCCCAAACCCTGAGCCCTTGAGGGTTTAATGTAGGAACCTGATTAAGAAACCTTGGGCCTTTATTAGGGTTCCTTGTATGAATCCTACTATTTTGGGGTTATAGGCCCAGGGTTTCTTAATCAGGTTCCTACAGCGGGTCTTCGGGTGCTGTTGATAGGTTTTGCAGGGCTTATTCGAGTTCTGGGTTCCGGAGGAGGATTCGCAAATCGGTTTTTGGCCCCTTTGACACAAAAGTTGCGCCTCAAATCGCTGTAGACCCGACCCGCCCAAAGCACAATCTCGAATCTTCTGCCGAAGCCTGTCTTCTTGATATGTGAGAACTCAGCCCAGCTAGGATCAGTGTAGGGTCTCATCCAGCGAACCCTAAACCCCAAACCCTAAACCTTTCAGGCCCTCAACCCCTAAACCCTAAAAATCCTGAAACCATAACCCTAAAACCTGAACCCTAACTCCGGGTTCTTTTTTTAAAAAAATGCAATGGAAAAAAAAAGAACCCTAACTCCTGAAGACCCTAAGCCTGCCCAAGCTAAGGATCCATTTCGAATGCCATCACGGCGGCCTTGAGTCCGCTACTTGTGGCACATAGGGTCGGTTTAGGCCTAGTAGTAGAGTAGGTAACCTTTAACCTCTTGGGGTAGTATAATCCCTATATAATCCTTACATTATGCAAAAGGTTAAGCTTTGGTTCCCCATGATACCCGACAAGTAGGCAGGGGTTTGGGGGTTTCGGGCTTCAGAGGTTTATGGATTTAGGGGTTTAGGGTCTAGGAGTCTCAGGGTTTAGGGGTTTAGGGTTTAGGGTGCAGCTTCTACGCCTTTTTCCTGGACTGTAGAAGAGGGAGTTTCCGAAACTTAGCGGTACCTTACTTTGGGGTCCTTATGACAAGGATCCTACTATTTAGGGTGCTATATGAGGGTCCCCTATGGTCGGAAACTCCCAAGAAGCAGTTTAGGGTTTAGGCTTCCGGGTTCAGAGTATACCCGATACACCCCTGGGCACCTGCAGCTGCTGCGGACCTGATCGGGAATTTACTTAAGGCGGTGTTGTCAATCGGCGCTGGTATGGTTCCATTATTGGCGTCTGTATAAACCTGGAGGAACGGGATCAGCAATGACCTCCTGTGTACCATGTGTGCGGGGTGCAGTAACCAGAGCAGCACCCTGATTTCACGCTGTCATATGTCGAAGTGTCGTCAGAGGCTCTTCGTGATGATTGTTGGAAGCTGTCGGACTTCAGTGTTTGTGTATGATGTGAATGGGTCTGTACATCGCGAAAATATCGTTCTTTACAATCTCTACGGTTCTGAAATCTATGAGTTGCTCGCTAGCTGCTGGGGCCCCGATGTTGTCGCCTTTGGATCCGAAGTCCTGCTTTCCCCAAGGCATCAGGGGCTCCTAGACGCTACATCCTCGTCCGGATTCGAGCCTTTCGTCGTGATTCGGCTAAGCCTAAACCCTACACCCTAAACCCTGCTATGCAAGGCTTGTTCCGGAGAATCTCAACGACGGGCACTTGGTGCAGCTTGGGCCAAACCTGAACTTTAATGGCGTATTGGTTCTGTTGAGCAAACGATCAGAGCTTAGTTGTCGTGGTGTCATATATCTCTATATATACATATGTATACATACACATATATGCATACATACATATACATACATACACCCTCACACTGAAGAATAGAGGTATGGCAGTTTAAGGTACAGCCTACCTCGGACCACGTAAAGACGTGAACCGTGACATCTAGGGTTTTACCTGCGCACCTACGCTTTGGGCTAAGGGCTTTGAAGAGTTTGGCATCGGGGGCGTAGGCTTGAGGGTATAGAGTTTAGGGGGTTTTCAGGTAAGGGAGCATCTATTGCTTTCCGACTCCATAGGATGCCCGTATGACCTAGAAGATCAACACTGAACAGCAATCAACCCCACTGTAGCACAAAATCAATGAGATCCCGAATCGAAGCACCCCCGCACGGATGCCTGATGTTACGAAGCCCCTGCGTGTTTGCGGTTAGGTCATCTCTCTAAGTCCGAAACTGGCGAGCTTTAGCCGGGGAATGCTTGCAGTGTCAGTGTCTTTGTTTGCAGAGGTTCCAGCATGATCGGTTTCCTCCAAAGACCTCACAAATGGCTGATCCAGGGTCCAGTAAGACCCTTGAAATTGCCTGGAAGCAAGACTAGTCAGGAAAGCTAGTTCAGAGTGCCCTGTATTCTGAAAGCAAGTGTTCAAGTAGAAGAGTCGTGTCGAGGCTTTCGTAGAGTGTTGCGGAGTTGTTGTGTTGGTGTAGGGTATTCCGTGATCGTTGTGCTCAGGAGGATACTACTTTGCGAGTTTGCGTAAGCATTCATCTCAGGTATTTCTACTACATCAACTGCATCGTCGCGTTAATCGCCCTCCTCCTCTTCTTGTCTTTGAAGCTTCGGCGCATCAGTTGGGCCACTGCTTAAGGAGTTCTGTGGGTTTAGGAGGTCAAGAGTTCACTTCATGTGCAGTTCCCAAACCTCAGCGGCTTGGGTAGTACAAGGGGTTTCATGAGGTTTAACCAGGGCATTGATCATGAGCATGGGGTTTAAAGGGTATGAGCACCGAAGCTTTAGGCTAAAGCAAAATTCCACGCCAAATCGAAACACAGAGACGAACAGAGGGCGATCTGTCGATGTGCAGACATGGAGACATGGTTTCGGCTTTGGGGAAATCAGGTTTTCACGGACCTGGAGTCGACCGGCTCTGCCATCACCGCTCAATCCCAGACCCCGTAAAGGGGCAGCCAGAATCATTACGATACGGGAGTTTCCGAAAATTAGGGGTACCTTATTTTGGGGTCCCTATAATACGGATCCTACTATTTAGGGCAAATTTAGGGTACTATATTAGGGCCTCCTATTCTCGGAAACTCCCATACCAGTCCTCAGGGGCCCTCATGATTTCAGTTAACAGTGGCCCCGCAAAACCCATCAGATGTCGTAAGGCGCCTACAGTAGGTTTAGAGGTTAGGAGGTTGCTTATGGTGTTTACGGTTCAGGATTTCGGGAGTTTGGGTCTAGGGTTGCGAGTCGTAAGATCCAGGATTCATTACCCGACCCAACAACATGAAACCCTGAACCCTACACCCAAAAAGGCCTTAGCTTCAACCCTGATATTGGTACGCTGCCTTTCTCGGGATGTTCATATGGCTGAAGGCTGCTTGAAAGGCCGTCGGACCTTTAAAGTCAGGGTGGTTGAGAAATTAAGAAGCCGGCTTCACGGAGAGTAATAACAAGTCTGATCATACTGACAATAGTAACAGCAACCAGAAAAGCAAGAACAACAAATATGTGCTAATGACCATAAATTATACTCAGATCCGTGATCATATTAGCATCAGTGACAATAACATCAATATTAATCCTCGTAATAATATAGATCCAGAAAAGCTGGTGTCGATTCTGGCAGCACGAGCGCACGAATGTGCAGTGCACGGAAACTGTGTCCAATTCTGACATATCTGGGTTCCTGGCCATCCTGAGACGGCTTAGCACAGCCGCAACGCGAACCGCTCAGGGCCCGCCTCAGATGGCCTGGGGCGAGATGTTGGATGTGCCGTCAGACGGCCATGCAGTCGCCGCACGCGACGTGGCCAGGTTGCGATCCCTGTCGACGACTTCCTGCAGATTTCTACAGTCGACCCTGGAAGACGCCGACCTCGCGCTGGCGTGTAAGAGACTCAAGACCATCGTGGCCGACATGGCTGCAGCAGAGGGACATCGTCGACAGTCTGTTCACGGCAGCACTGCCGGAAGCTCCTTTGATAGCATACGTAGCGAAGTGGCTCGGAGGGAGCATCATTTGTCCCCTCGACGGGTGTAGTGCCGAGGGGACATCGACGCATGGTCTGCAAGATCAGTCTCGACTCGGTGTCCGACGAGCAAAGATCCATTTCCGCCGGACAGGTAGCTGGGTGCCGCAGCTGCGCACAAGCTGGTCTTGCGCTCGCAAACGTCGTCGTGAGAAAGCGTCGTCCTCGGAGGACAGCTCCCAATGACTGGACGGATTTTAAGATGAACTCGCAGAGTCGATGTCATTGTGACAGATCGAGCGCGTTGTCGAGTCCTCGAGATGTTTGTGAAGTCAAGTACAGCTGTAATCAGCCGGGGTGCGGACGCAGTCCCCGCGTTGAAATAAGCCACCAAGAAAAATTCAGTCTGGCGACTTGGGGGCGCAAGCAACCGCGAAGGACATCTGCTGTTGCAGCAACAGGCCAGGAGGCGTGCGACAACCGGTATCGGCCATGGCGACAGGCGCGGCTCCTGCATTGCTTCGTGCTGTCTCTGTCTAGTAGCGGCTGTGTAGTTGCGGAGTAGTGTTACGTACTGAACTCGACCGAGCACGGAAACTAAACCCGAAAAGGCGGAGCTGGTTACGGGCGGGCGGCGCCCTCGTGGCGCGGGTGGTGGGTAATTTGAAACTGAAGCGGCCCGTACAAGGCCCCAGTTTCCATGGTCACTAGCGGTGCCGAAACAAAAACTCGAATACACATGCCCAAGCGGCTTCTAATCGAGAGCGGCGATCTGTTGCAAACCTTAAGCCTTACATTAAGCCCTTATGTCAAGCCGATGTCCCCCCAGGAAGGAGTCGACTGCTGCACCGCCGGCTCAGCGGGTGGGGAGCCCCAGGTTTTTGGGGCTTTTAGGCTTTTAGGGTTTAGAGTTTAGGGCGCGTATTGGGTGTAGAGTTTAGGGATTCAGGGTTTAGAGTTTAGGGATTTAGGGGTTCGGGGGTTTTGGAATGTAATTTAGGAATTAGGGTGTTTCGTGGTTTAGGGTATAGAGTTTACAGTCACGTGTTCCACCAGTTTCTGGCTTAGGCTCGGACATACCGCCATGCTTGGATGATCTGTCGCAGCCTGTTTGTTTGCGCGCTCGTAAAATGTCTTGAGCTTGCTTTGGCACTGCCATGTCGGGGGGCCGGCCCGAGCGAGCTCATTTCAGACATACAGAAAACAACCACAAGGTAGGGGTACCTTGTACTGATTAGACTCGACTAGGGGCTTAGGGTATAGCATAGTATAATTGTATAATATTCAACTGTAAGGAACCCCCAAGGAATCCGATTCTAGTTGCCAGAATATCGATCCACGTCTTCAACACATCGAGTCGACCGCTCTTCTCCTAAGTTTTGGAAGCCCAAACCTCGAAATTTAGGGGAGGAAGCATTCGCCAAGTGCTCCCCCAACCCCCGAAACGTCTGCGCCCTGATGCCCCGAACATAAGAGAACCACACCCCGATCTCCTGCACCGTGTGCTCGTAGACGCCTAGTTCGAGGAACCTCAACCCCAAGCCCCCCAAGCCCTGTACCCAAAAAACTCCGTACTCAGAGACCGCGAATTCGTACATTCTAAAGCCTCCACACCCCAACACTAGAATTCCTCAAACCCCAAGCCTAAACCCGAAACCCTAAACACTAGGACCCTGAAGATCCTACAGCCCAAACCCTCAGGAAGGAAGCGTCCGCGCGAGCCTGCTGGCAAGCTCCGATCGTTCGGCATCGCTGGTCGCCGTCCCGGCATCCTGGCAGCAATTCGCCCCTGGGGTTTTAGGGCTTAGGGTTTAAAATAGGGGCGTAAATAATTACCAATACCATTTTGGGGGGTCCTTGTTATAAGTATGGCATAGCGGGCCCCAAAACCCTATTCTAATTATTAAGGCCCCTATATTAGGGTTTTCAAGGGTCTGTGTCAAGATTTACTTTAATTTAGCAGGGCTTGGTAAGGGTGCCAAACAGGTTTCATCAGACTGTTGAAAGGGTTTCTGGTACGATTATATTCAGTGGTATACGGTACACGATTTACCGGTTTTGGGTTCTTGGGATCTGGGTTGCGATTATTGTACAGTTAGCCTCAAGAGTATATCATTTCTCGTTGGGGATCACTGAAGAAGAACGGGATTTGACTTCTTTGTACATGACGAAACCTGACCACCAACTGCACAGGTCTCGCACGGGAAATCCTTGTGCATAAACGCACCTCATGTTGAAAGCTCAATGAATCATCGGGAGTATCCCCTCGCAGTCCCTATACATGTATACCCCTTAGTTATCCTATTAATATCTTAGTTATGATTACTGTTACGGCCCCTAGATTCCAGTTTCGGAGTTGGATTGCCGGGTTGTGCCGGCACTGTCATTTGTGACGAGCCGGATTAGAGTTTTGGGTTTGAGGATGTTGAGCTTTGGGTTTAGAGCCTCGGGGTTGGCCTATGCCGAGAAGCTCTAAGTCTAGGGACCTAACACGTAAACGAAAGCAACTTCCCAACTTCCCGGACGCACCGCAGGTGCCTTGCGGCCCCAAACCTAAATCTGTCTGCTTGAAGGTAGCAGACAGATCTATCTGTAGACAGGATTTCAGTGTAAAGTCAGAACCCCCTGATGACAACAAAAGCCCTGCTCCATGGCATGACTCGAACATCATTCCAGGTTTGGGTTTTCCGGACCATGTTATCAGTTACGCAGAATAGCTTTCTGGGTCACGGCTCAGAGTTTGCACTATGTACAGAAAACATACGTACTGACACGATAGTAACTAAATTGATGGCGATGAGTCTTGTCTCTTGATGTTGAACGTGTGTGTGTGTGTGCATGTGTACATCTACATACTAAATGCAGCCGGACATGCAGACACACCTACACGGCAACGTACATACCCCAAGCCCGAAAGTGTAAACATGGTGCATGGCCCAGGCATCTGCACCCCAGGGATTGGGGCTTGAGTTTCTGGGTTCGGGCTTTGGGTTCAGGGGGCTCTCCCTTGCCAGAGTCTAGTTGTGGCTACGGACATAGCAGCCCAGATCAAGGAACGGCAGCAAGACAATGTCAGTTTACAGCGCAGACGAGCACTTCGCGCACCTGTAGCCTCTTTGTAGCACCTAAACCCCGAATCCTACACCATGAGCATGAAGTGCTAGATCCCTCATCCCCGAACCCTACACGCGGCTACACGTCTCCACCGCTGCGATATTGAGATTATTCAGTGTAGGTCCAGCCCCTGCAACCTCCCTCAAGGGTAAAATTGGGGCGTAATGTTGAGGATTTTAGATTTAGGGTTTAAGCTTTAGGGCCTTTAGCGCTTAGGGTGTAGGGGCACAACATGCTACGTTGTCGCTTGTCTCCTCTAGCCCACTCTCTGTGTAGACAGATTTCTAGGGCTTTGGGGCTGAGGTTAGGGGTGTTAAGTCTAGGGCCATGGGATTTTAGGGCTAGGGCTTTGCAAGGTTCACAAAGACCCGACTACGTAGGACTTGGAGGCCCGGCCTCAGCCTCTCAGCTATTCTCAAACTCCCGAGCAGAGGATGGGTTTAGTTCACTTTGATCTAGAAGCCCGAACACTGGGAATAGTCCTTAAGGCTGCAAATATATTAAATATAGTCGAACCCCAAACCCTCTTGGAATCTTTCTGACAACGATCGTACGATCGGTTTTGCGGTGTAGATTCAATCAGGTCGGAGATTGAAGCTAGGCTTACGGCATCTTCTGAACAGCCCGATTCATCGCAGCATACTGATGATACGGTGGCATGGAGCCCTCTAAAGTGGAATCCTCAGCGTAAGGGCTTCGGGGAAGTGATGTGGACTTCTTGAAACGCGTTCATTTCCCTTAACGCTTCATATACCTAAGGATCCAAGAGAAAGGACTTGTTCGAGACCCCAGTACAAGTGGAACACAGCCCAGACGACACGGCATACCTTGCATCCATAGCCTGATCCCTGATTATACTGTCTTATATTATATTCTTATATACTCTAGCATATTATACTATACTATAATATATTATACTACATTATACTATGTTGTAGTATCTGAGCCTGGAGCCTTGTAACCCGGAAAGACCACCCCAAGCTCGAAACTCATGAACTCGATGTGATCCGATGGGAATTCCTATGTTGTTCCCCCGGTTCCCAGGCATCCAGGGTGGTCTCTCTGATCGCAAACTAGGCCGCTGTGGCAGAAATGGTGCCAACTTTGGCAGGTTTGAGCGTTCTGCGCTTGTCATTGTCATTTGGGCAAGGGTTTGGAGTCGTGAGCGACACCTGTCGGACGTGTGGGCCTTTGTCTTCGGTTTGAGTCGTGGGAGCTTATCTAGGAGCCTGCTGCTTCCTTGCATACGGATCTGCAACACATGCAAGGTTTGCGTAAATGGAGCTATGATTTCGCCCCGCCCATCCGACAACAATTTGCCTCAGCCTGCAAGCTGAAGTGTTTGGGTCAGGTGGCTTTCTGGGCATTCCATGTTTAGCACAAGTTCTTCATACTTTTTTTTTGGTGCTTGCGAGCTGTTTGGGCGAAAAGGTGTTTCATCCGATGCCTTTGCTGCTCGCCGATCGCGGTGCCTGGCTCGGGTGAGCGCACGGGTTGAAACAAAAACTGCTCCGGATGATCCTCGCTGCCAGGAGGTGGTACTGCTGCGTGTTGTGCAGAAACGAAAGAAGCGCACCACTGCTGATGCTGATGATTCTACCTCGCAGTGCTATTCTAGCGTGCCTCACGAGCTTACATAGCCGTGCCGATGATCTGTTAGGGTTCCGTGCACTGTTCAGTATCATGCGCAAGTCGGCAGCTGTGCGCTACAAAGTGCATTCCGTGTGCCCGAGTGTGAAATGTGCCCTGGCAGATGCCGATGATGCTCGCTACTTTGGGTTCTGCCTCGCACTGCACGCTACGGTTGATGCGGATGATGCTGCAGGTGGTGTGTGGCCTGAGTTTTTGCATGGGAATAACAAAGACCGCTCGCTATGGAAAGGTGACCTGACCCAAAGACTTTTGTTGCACGTCCGACAAACAACACCATTCGCAAGTAAATCCATAATATCGGACTCTCTGAACCATGTCTCTCTTATGCGTCAGAGCCGATGAAGGTTCACATCCGCTTAGAGAAACCCCATTCCTTCATCCTGAAGTGCTGAAACCTTCTTTGGCAACCTTTCCAAAGGCTGCAATCGAGAACCACTGAGCTCTGAGAGAGCTTGGCTTCATGACTACAGGGCTACTTGGGCCCTTTTGCAGTAGCTATCCGTGCGGTACTGAACCCTAGAGGCCTGCTTCCTAGAAACCTGGATTGGGATGAAGTCACCATAGATTAAGGTAATGCAAGCAAGGCACTACAATCCAGGCTCGAGGTAGCAGGTTGTCGTCCCTGTCTGAGCACCATAGTTCCTGGGCTTCTAGCACAGCGAGTTGGAGACCCAAACCCTACGACCCTACAGCACCCGGACTCTCAAATCACGAAGCTGCGCAAGAAAAGTGAAAAATGTGCGTCGAAGGGCACCCGCGTTCTGCAAGCAATGCATGTGCCAGATAACTCGATCTTGGTTTATACCAGGTTTATGGGTTTATTTCGCAGACTTCCAGACATAGTGCAGATTGCTTCGGCCCTCGGTGACTAGCTGATTACACAACCTCGAGTTTCAGTAAGCCTGTGTTTGGGTCCACATTACAAACTATCGTAGTCAAACTTGTAATAGAGTACCACAACTCTGGTGCAACGAAACATCGCAGTACCAGCAACACTGAAAAACCCTAATCCAGACGGCATACTCGCAGTAAACGCTCAGCACACCAGGACCTGAGGAGAAGCAGAGAGCAAGGGCCAAATAATACTCCGTCGAAGCCTTTCTAGTCATTGGCAATACCAGTCCTGGTCCGTAAGGACCTCGATACCCTGAAGTCCTGGCCCCAGAAGCCTCTGTGTTCAAGCTTTGAACCTCTGGCCCCACCTCCTGAAGCGGAATCCCAAAGACGAGTTCAGCCCAAGGCTTCGAACCCTCGGCTTGAGCCGCATTCGGTGGCCCATTGGCCCATTTCTGATCTCACCACTACGAAAACAGACGCCCTTTATGAAATGGAAACATGATCGTGTCCTAGATGATCAAGCCACAAATCTGAACACTGCTCAGAAACACGGAAGATATCTCAACGTCATTAATTGTACGACGATCAACAACCGTGCAAAAAAAACTGCAAACACCACCATAAAACCCCATACTCCCTAGATGACAGCCGAAAAAAACCTTAAACAGGGAAACCACCCGCCCACACATGCACACTCACAGACGGTTGAGCAACCCTTACGAACTCCCGACTAGTTTTGTTGAGAAGGGGGGGTGACATTTCTATAGTTATTGCACAATATAATGCCAAAACCCCTATTCCAATTTTTACGGCCCCTATATTGCTTTTCTGCAGCAGGTCCCAAGCCGGATCCTTTGGAATCCCTCCTTTTCGCGACCTCCGTGGGCGTACCGCGCGGAGCCCGAGCCAACCAAAATTCTATACGGCTCAGGGTTTAAGGTTTTGGGTTTTGGGGCTCAGGGTGCAGGGTTAGTTTGGGGACGTGCGGTACATGTGTGCACGCGGGCGCCCCACCCAAGTGCCTGTTCCTCGCGCATCGATGGAGTTGCGGTGGGCACCCATGGGCCAAGTGAAAAGTCGTCGGGTTCGGGGTTCCGGGGGTCGGGTTGAGGGTGGATTTGGGACTGGGGTTTACTGGTCAGGTTCTTGATCGAGGAGTCTGTTTAACGTGGTTTGAAGCTTACTTGGAGCCTCCGAATTACCTCTAAACTTTGATCGAAAGCAACAACTGCCGAAACCCTCAAAAGCTTAAACATAATCCCAGAACCCTAGACACAAAAATCCGGCAGCGACGGGATTTCAAAAAGTTGGTTCTCCCAATTAATTACGGAGGAGCCAAGAGAATACAGGGATCTGGATGTGGCTCCCATCAAAAACTTGGCCTTGTGAAGTAGAACAGGTTTTTGGATTGGCTTTTTGCTGCTAACAAGGAGCATTGTTGCTCCATTGTTCAGACCCTACATCAATTGTGACATTCAGAGCCGTTCCTCTTTCAAGTTCCTTAAGTTCTGAACCCTAAATAGCTCATATACACCCCTCGGAGAAGACAAACCAAAATGAAGAGTTCATGAATCTTGAACCCTAGGCTCTTACAAAATTCTTATAGAACCTGCACGCACCGGAAATAGCAGCAAATCCTGAACCATCAACCATACCCTAAATTCTGAATCTCAACATCGCAAGCCCTAAACCCTAAACCCTGGAATGGAAGAATGGTATTAATAGTAGCTATAATTTAGCCCTAAGCCCAAATCAATTCTCAGGGTGGTAGGAAACTGTGCTTTGGAGTACCATACTTTAATACTTTTTTTCTTAAAGGAACCATTAATGAAATACAAGTTTATACTTTTTTCTCCCTGGTTACTTAAAAACCCAGGAAACTGAGGGTCTTGGGTGTTCGTGCTTGGGCCGGGTCTCGTCTGAAGACAGCTTGTGAGAAGATCAGAAGCAAGAGTCCAGCTCGATATGAAGTAGGGTTTATATTACCGTTTTTGTGAGTGTAGATAGGCCTCCTTCTGAATATTGGTGAGTGTATATATTGGGTTTTATTATGGGGAATACTAGTAATATAAGCCATACTCGATATGATTTTCCAGCTTTCGCTCCGCAGGGTGCGGAGCGAATTCAGCTTGGATTTCCTGTTTGTTGTGATGGCTTTGATACATGGGTGGTTGTCAAAATTGTGGTCCCTTTTTGGGTCCCTATTCTAATACGGCACCTATTATTTAGGGTACCCAAAAGGGACCATAATTTTGACAACCACATGCAGTCTCGCTGGCCTACTCAAACGATTCGAGCGCATGAGGTATGAGTCAAGAAGTCTTAACTTTGTGTGCCGAGAGGCCGATTAACCCTAGACCCTACCCTAAATCGTAAGCGTTGAATGAGCCAAAGATTTCTGGACCCGAATACTGAGCACCACGTCCCACACCTTCCCCCAAACCCCTGAAACCCCGCAGCCCTGAAACCCCTGTAATCCTAGACCCCCGAGTCCGAAACCCCAAAGTCCCTAGCACACTATACTCCCCACCATCCTAAACCCCAACCCCAGAGTTTTAAACTTTATGCTCGAAGGTCCAGAACTTGCACAACCCCCACGGTTGAGCGTTTAGGGTTTATCCCTAGACCCGAAGGTCCGGAGTTAGCAGCTCCGTCCGTGCCATCCGGCAGGCCTCGCAGCCATTTGGGAGTTTCCGAAAATTAGGGTACCTCATTTTACTATTTAGGGTACTATATTAGTGTCCCCTACCCATTTCAACCTTGAGCTAGCAGCTAGGTTTGCTAAGTCGCTGAGTAGGCATCCTGCTACCTTTTGGGGATAACATCAGCCTACCATAATTGAAGAGGTTAACCTGTTTTGGTCTCCTAGTAGTAGAGCAGGTAACCTTTAACCTTTTGGGGTAGTATAATCCCTATATAATCCTTATATTATGAAAAAGGTTAACCTTTGGTTCTCCATGATACCCGACAAGTAGGGTCTAGGGTATGCAGCCCCGAAGTTGAAAGAGAGTGGATGTGGGAGTTTCCGAAAATTAGGGGTACCTTATTTTGGGGTCCTTATAATAAGGATCCTACTATTTAGGGTACTATATTAGGGTCCCTACTTTCGGAAACTGCCATGTAGAGATCGTGGATGTAGGGTTTTAGGGTTGTGGGGTTTTTGGGGTTTGGGTTATGAGTTTAAGGAGTTGTCGGTTCAAGGATTATTGCTCATGGTTCTGGTATCAGTTGTGGACTGAATCGGGGAAGTTTATGTCGATTTAGGTGACTTGAGACTTGTGGATGGGCTCCGATGTCCTGCTCGTCCTGCTCCTAAGCTAGACCTAAGGAATACGAAGCACAAGCAAGCGCGATATCCTCAAAGGAAGCAAAGGAAAGCCCTAAAAACCCCTAACCTAGACCCCAATAGAACCCATTAGCTAAAAGGGGTCCGTACAAAGGAGACTTTAAAACAACCCTCAAAGCCTTAAACCCCTACAGAACCCATAAGGATCCCTTGCACGAGCCCTTAAAGAGAACCCTTTAAAAACAGTAAAAACAGTATTGTACGAAAGAAATGCCCAACGAAACCAACCCTGCTATGAGGCTCGGGCCTCTCGTCTCGCTGCAGCACAGCGGAAGTTTCCTGCAGCACATCTTCTGCTCTTGGGTCGGGAAGCCCGTTGAGGGTTTGGGGTTTGAGTTTGGGGATTAGGGGAGTTTGGGGTTTAGGGTTCGCGGTTTAGGGTTGAGCAATACGGAGGTGTCAGGGCTTTGGGGTCAAGGGATTAGGGGTTTAGTGTTTGGGGCTTAGGGTTTGAGGTTTTTGGACTACAGGTGAGGTTTCGGTGCGAAGACTCAAGGTTCATCGTGAGGCTTTTTTTGGTTCAGGGTGTGGGGTTTAGGCTTCAGCATGCTCACTGCTAGTACAAACTTCGAGCTTGGGATGCTTTAACAGTGTTGTTGTAGGGTTGTTCATCGGTGCTTTAGAGTAGCTTATCGGTTTTGTCATTAATGATTAAATGGGTGCTTTCAAGGGGTAAAGTGTTGTTTAAGGGGCTTTAGACTAGGGTCGAGGGGCTTTGCACTCAGTGTCTTGGATTCAATGGTTCGCTGATTCTGCCGCGTAGCTTTTCGGCAATCCGACCCTAAACCCTAAACCCAAAGCTCAAAGCAAGCCCGGCTTGAAGAGGAGGCGAAACCAAGGATGATGCCACTTTCCTTGGCACCGGCGTCTTTGTAGCAGAAATGACTTGCTGTCGAGCAGCAGCTCAGGCAGCACATATGGGCTTGGCCGTGCACCAAAGAGATTGAAGTGAGGATGATGGCTTTGGAGCCGGCTCTGCAGTTTTCTTACTAGCTGAGTGGATACACTTTACGCTTTTTGGGAGAATAGTACCCACTATAAAACTGAACGTGTACACTTTTGGGGGGCTTATGAACTCAGCAACTAAGATTTGCACGCTGAACGGGCATGGCAGTCGAGGATCGGAGTTCCCAGGTGTTTCCGCCAAGATGTGGGTGGTTGTCAAAATTAGGGTCCCCCTTTTCGGTACCCTAAATAATAGGTGCCAACCCTAAATAATAGGTGCCGTATTATAGTAGGGACCCAAAAAGGGACCATAATTTCGAGAACCACCCATCTGCATTCCGTCTGCTTCCATGGCACGCAACAGCCCTCTGCCATACAACTCTTGCAAACCGGGCCTTCGGACGGCAAAAACGCGGCGACACTACATGTACTCCGATGTACTGTTCTTGCAGGAACAGACTGGCACACATTTGTAGCAGAAGTGAGATTTAAGGCAGAGGCTTGCGAAATTACGCGATTCGGGGGATGGTGCCTGCAAGGCAAGGATGGATTCAACCACCCATCCACCCCAACCTCCCACCCCAACGTTTCATGTTCAAGGTTGCGCCTGCGTTTCAGGAAAGATGACCCGCCCACGTCTACGCTTCAGGGTTTCTTCGATTCGAAATCCATTGTTTCGGTTAGGCTCAGGAAGTAAAGGGCCCTTAACATGCACCCAAGACAGTAGGACATAGTAGAATCCTTATTGGTATAAGGACCGTAGTACCCCCATGCCCGACCCAAACCTAAACCCTAAGCTCTAAACCCTCAGGCGTCTTCGGCACCTGCTCTCTGTCGATCTTCCTCCTGCTGGGAGCTGGGCTTGCTGGTTTCGAGGCCGCTGCGCGGAGGAGCTGTGGAATCAGAGAGCAAAACGGTTTTGGGTTCAGGGTTTAGGGTCGTTCTGACGGTTTAGGGGTTTGAGGTTTTAGAATAATTCGAAAAAAGGATATTCCTGGGATCCTCATCCTATTTATTGAGAATCTAGCCCAAAACCCATGTTTAGCGAGTCAGTGGTATCGGGGCTTAGGGGTTAAGGAGTTGGGGCTTTCAGTTTTGGGTCTTCGGGTCTATGGCTTTAGCATACCCACCCTCATTCCCCCACCCGATACGATGGCGCTTGCTTTCCTGGACGACACCCATGACCTCGCCCTCGATGAGGAGGTCTAAGAAATCATCGAAAGCAGGGCGGCCGACTTCCAGTTGAAAGAGTCGGTGCACAGGATGAAGAAGGTCATCGTCCTAGACGGGGGTTGTCGTGTTTCCTCAGAATGGGCCGTCATAGCCGATGCTGTGACTTAGATGCAGTATTACTGGGGCCAGGTGGAGAACGCGCAGCAAGGCTCACTTCAAGTTGAGGGCCTCTGGGACTCTGCACAGCAAGTGTGTGTTGCGCACAACGCAGAACTTTGAGATCGTCATTCTTACGACCCGACAAGGGGTGCCAGGCTTACCGCTCGAGCTCGGTCGCGATGGATTGGGCTAATGTACCAGTCACGATGGAAGAGAAGTCCTCCAGACCCTAAACCCTGAACCTCAAACCTTGAACCAACCGAAAACTCTAAGGTACCACTACTACCTACTACTACTACTACTACTACCCAGAAGGTACCCCTAACAGACTGAACCCCCACGCCCTCCGGGGCCCTTCGTGGAAGCCTCGGACCCTGAACTCCCTAATCACCAATATCATTCCTTGAGGCTCTCGTCACAACAACATGCTATAATCTGTCCTCAAAACCGTGTTCTAATCATTCGGGCCTCCATGCTACACCCTAAATACCCGAAAGCCGAAGACCTGAGACCCCAACCCATCAGGCGTTCGAAGCAAGCAAGCCTGGTCATCTGCTGCACCCCGAGCAGTCGCGTCTTCGAGTTCAGTGATTGAGGGTTTGAGGGTTCACGGAGTTTAGGGCTTTCGAGTTTAATCGTCTAGACTTGTGATGTTTCTCTCCTTTTTTTTTAAGGGGGGTGGGTGGGTTTGAGGGCCTTGGAATGCAGGGGTTTAGGCTTCATGGCTTGGGGCGTTTCGGGTTGATCAAGCTTCACAGTGTAGGGGTTTCGAAGATTGAGGGATCAGGCTTTAGGGCTGAGTGCTTGTGGGTTCATACGATATCACATTCCAGTATCTACTATATTAGCCTAAACCCTCAACCCTAAACCCTAAAACTGAACCCTTAGCCGAAGTTCGACGATCTCTTCGATTATTTGCTTCGCAAGATTCTGCTTTCGGGAGGGGGGGTGGTGGGAAGTCTGCAGCTCCGGCGATCAAGGTATTAGGGGCCTTAATAATTAGAATAGGGTTTAGGGTTTAGGGTTTAGGGTTTGTTCCTTCAAGGGTACTATAAGGGTACCATAAGGGTACTATAATGAGGCTACATGGGTTTAGGGTTTAGGGTTTCCGGCTTTCGCTTGCGTACATGGGTGGTTGTCAAAATTATTATGGCACCCAATATTTAGGGTACCCAAAAAGGGATCCTAATTTTGACAACCACCCACATTAAGAATGAAAGAAGGGTAGGAGAATTGGACATGAAAAAAAGAGGCTCCTTAAGTATAGAGGATAGTACGAGCTCTCTTAAGCATCATAGAGTACTGCGGGTTCTCTTAAAGCTTCCTTCTTAGGGCTTAGGGTTGCAGATCTCAGGGTTTCGGGCTTGGGGCTTCAGGGCGAGGTTCGAGTGCAGCAAAGTTGAAAGCCCGGTTTTTGTTGTGGGGTTGGGCGTTGTTAGGGTCTAAGGTTTTGGAGTTTAGGGTTTAGGGTTTGAGGTTTTGGGGTTTAGAGTTGAAGGTTTAGGAGTTGGCGTCCCGGGGTTTACGGCTTGGGGTTTAGAGTCGGGGGTTGCAGTGCCCACAGAAATCCGAAAGCGTCAAGGGAAGCTTTCGTGTTCGCCTGACACTCACTTGGCCCCCTATGAGAGACAACGGAGTGTGAAGACGTAAAAACACAAGAAGCAAAATGCGAGCTCTTCAAGATTCTCAGTCATGCATTAAAACGCGCCGCCATCTGCCCCGGCGTGTACTGCTTCTGGGGCTCCTTTTGCTGCGGTTTGTATGTCAAATCTGGACCTTGGATTCCGCGCTCAGCGACGACGGAGCTGCTGTCACATGGTCGAGCGGATGATCATCTCTTCATGTCTGATGACATACACGAGATACTTGGACTTTCTTGGACCCTTTGGGCTATTTGAGGACGTCGCAAAGCCATACTCGCCGCATCACTGTAGAAGCAAGTACCATCACGAATACTACGAGTTTGAGATTGAGGACGACCACTACTTGTGTCGCCTCGGCATTTTGAGCCCCGAGCTGCGGGGCAGCCTGGCGATGCACCAAGGATGCTTGGGCTTTGCAAGCCCTGCAGAGCGTGGCTGCAAGTACCTTCTGCAGTGCCATTCGCTCCGAGAATGGATTGAAAAGCTACCTGCAGAGACCCTACCCGTCTAAGAACCAACTTTAAGCCAGGTACCTAAGCCGGAGCCTTACAAAACTCCTGCGACAGGACCATTGGAATGATACGTAAGCCCGATCCTTTAAACAAAGAAAAACCCCTGCTCGAGACCTTACGAGTGTCGAACCTCTGACCCCAAACACCTTTAGCCTAGACCCGTAACGCCCAAAGCCCTAAATCCCGACACTAGCCCCATCACCCTGTTTGGGGGAACCAATAGCCCACAACCCTACCCGCATCGGAACCCTTGAAGGAACCATTACAGTAACTTCCTTTTGAGAAAAAGCCGCACGAAGCGAGGCTCGCCATCCTCGCTCCTTTGTTTGGGCTTCTGGTCTCCGCAGCAGCCTCAGTGTGAAGATCCGCTTGAGGTTTGAAGGTTTAGAGTGTCAGGTTTGTGTTGGTGTTTTGGGCTTTAAAATTGGTTTAGGGTTTTCGGTGTAGGGCTGAAGCTTTAGGGTGTAGGGATCTGAGGGCCTGCATGCCCGAAGCCTAAAAGCCACTAAAGCGAGGAGGGATGCATGCGAATGGTTTCTGGTTTGGCGGCCCCTTCGAGCTTTCAGCCTACACCGCAAACCCTGATCCCTACATCTTCAATCCCTAAGGCCCTCAACCGTTTACTTGGTTCCTGAGTGGTACCCTTTTGCCCTTTTTGGTCTAGGGTCCCCTTATTAAACACCGAATATTGGGAAAAAGGGTACCCTTATTATAAAGGGGCTACTCAGGAAACTGGTTTCGCCTACACGCGAAAGAACAGTTTCAGCACAAGACATTGATGCTTTGCAGCAGCGCCGCCAGTTTGATGACTCGTCCACATTAGACACCAAACCGCGGAACCCTAAGTCTTAAACCAAAAGAACCCCGAATCTTTGAGCCTTACACCAAGCTTTGCAGCGCCTATGCTCCTGGAACCCAAAAACCCGAAAACCTGTAAACTAAGAGCCCCAGAGCCCAAACATCAAAAATCTCTAAACCCCCGAACCCGGAACCTCCGAAACCCGTAGAAGACCCTCCCTTGAGATCTGATCCCTTAACCTTAAACCCTTGAAACCGCTAACCCCTGAACCTTAACCCCCTAAACCCTAAACCCCCAATCGTCTTGACTGCACAAACCCCTAAACCCCTGAACCCCGCAACTGGGACTGTGTCTTCTCCATCGCCGACCGTTGATCCCTTGCTACGCCTTTGGGATGTTGGTCTTCGTGAGCGGCTTTTGCTAGCTAACTCATGGCGTGGATAACACAACAGCCCGAGATAGCCCACAGAGATGTACGGCACTGCAAGTGTGCACAATCGGGATGAAAGCTGGACCCGCTGCGGAATGCAATCTCCTCCAAGCGCCAGGTATTTTGGGCTGGCTCTCCAAATACGATATATATATATATAGATAGATAGATATAGATATAGATCCCTGTTATGGTAACTTAAGTCCAAAAATCCTTTTAGGGTATGCAGCTTTAGAGTTCTAGAGTGAAGGCTTTGGGTTATGCAGCTTGTGTATGATTTACGGGTTGGGAATTGGATGTCTTTCAAGAAGTGGGACGATTTAGACTTAGGGCTCAGACGAATGCACAGGCCGACGGGCGAGGGTGAAGATCTTCACTTAACCCTACACTTCGCGAAAGCGTACTAAACCAGTAAACTCCCAAACCCTGAAGCCCAAAATCCTAATCAAATCCTACGCCTGGGCCAAGCGAATCATCATACACCGGCAGCACCATAACTTGCCTGTACCCTGAGGCTCCTTTCGTCGGTTCAAGATTCTCGACGGTACCAAACTCTGGGGTGGGGATCGTAGTAGCAAATCAAAGTTCCTGAAGACGCGACAACAGAGTCCATAAGCCCTATGTCGAACTCTCACTAGCCCACGCTCTTCGCTCTGAGGTTCAAGCTTTGACAGCTGCCGTGCTCCGGGAGCTTTCCTTGCCAGGAGGCATCACAAGCCTAGGGTTTAGGTCTTAGGGGACTGCGTGAAAAGAAGGTCTTTAGATTCAATACAAGATTAAGAAATATTAATCCGCTATGAACGTATTTGGGCTTCTACGGGTAGTTATGCAATTCAGCACTTGGTCGGATAGCCTGAAGAATTCTCAGCTTCACCCAACATGATTCCTCGGTTTACCCAGCAAGCTCTTAGAGCTTACGGTTTTCGCTCATTTCTGTGCAGTTTATGGGTAAGGGCTTTGGTGTTTTGGGGGGTAGGGTCTGAGCCTTAACAGAAGCTTGAATAATTCTTAGCAAAATTTGTTCGCGTTCCGCTTTAGCACTCCAATACAATAGACCACCAAGCCCAAGTGGAAAGGATGGCTTTAGGTTTTTCGTTCTGGTGTTTATGGTGATTGACTTGGGCATTTAGAGCTTAGGGTTGTAGGGCTTTGGGGTTCAGGGGTTTGGGGGATAAAGTCTCGCAGAGCTTTTGGGGAGAAGGCCGCTGTGGTGGTGAAGCTGTTCAGAATGAAAAGGGTTGTGTGGTGAAAGGCGTAGCACAAAGCCTCTCAGATCCCTTGACCCCCATGTGGGAGTTTCCGAAAATTGGGGGTACCTTATTTGGGGGTCCTTGTAATAAGGATCCTACTATTTAGGGTACCATATTAGGCTCCCCTACTTTCGGAAACTCCCATGCGGCAGCTGCATAAACTTTTTAAAATGCCTGCCCTCAAAATAGCAATAAGCTACGTCCTTGTGCTGCTTGTGTTGCCAATGGCCCGTGCTTTGAAAGACAGGACCTCCGGTAAAAACGGCACGCACAGCCAGATTTCGTTCAAGTCGGGCCCTGAATCCCGAACAACTTCGAAGCCCTAAAGAGAAAGCTATGCGACATGGGCCCCGAAGATAGGCCTATCAGAGGCCACTGCTCTGCCAGAAAGCCTTCTGGCAGTTCCATCCCTGGTAGGTACAAGAGGTGTTGGTGCATATAGCCCTTACGATGCGTGTTTCATGTAAGTATGAGGGGTCGTAGGAAGCCCTGCCCAACCCTTATCAAGTCCGGTTACAACACATATAGAAACACCACTTGCCCCTAGAACTCTTTGTAAACTGTTCAAAAAACACCTTGTACAGCTCGTTAAATACCCTTCTTCCTCTTCAAACCTCTGCCCGCACCAGGGAGCAAGTTCTTTCGAGCCCAAGACGTCGTGGAGGAAAGCCTTGCCGGTCGGGGGCCAGCAGAGGTTAGGGCTTAGGGTCTTGTTGGCATAGGGTTCCTTTAAAGGGATCTTTAATCGGGTTCTGTAATATAGGGGCCTTAATAATTAGATATTGATCTTCTTGAAGTTCGAATTGATGTAGCCGGTCTTATGCACTGCAAAGAAGAGGCGCCGACTGAGCATGTGCCGCAGGGGCAAGTCGCAAGCTCTTTTTACTGCACAACGACGT